>CAJQZM010033011.1:0-15678 GCA_907164665.1 Colias nastes | reverse complement strand
TTTTGGTCTGTCTCAATATAAGAACTCTATAGGTTTATTGCTCTGAGGTGAGGCCAGTGAGGGGGAATGGAACTAATACTTGTGATGTAAAACAAATGGTTTGTTATCGATAAAAACTTTTCTGATATCGACTACAATGATAGAAATATTACCGACACTATTTTTGATTCAGACTCAGATTATCCAGAAGTTAAACCTGTGTAAACAAAACGAAGCGACGAAATTTGTAATCTTATTAGTTCTCAGAACTTTCACCGGGGGGCGGGGGCGCTTTGAATCGGCACAGCAAATAGCTGTCATTTTGTATGGGATAGCCAGTCCAGCGTATAGTTATAGAGGTCAGTGGTCTTACCTTAGGGTCTTATGGTGGCAGTACACATGGGGCCAACGTGTTGGGCCAATGGGTTGGGCCAACGTGTAGAGAGCTACTTGGCGGTATGTTGGCTTCATTAGCCTAGTTGGCGCCAATATTGGCAGGCCAACCGAATGTTGTCGGTTTTTTGTGCACACTTCAAAGGATCTTGGCGCGCTCCGCAAACAGCGTTCACACGTTGGTGTCTTGTTCAGTTTGTTGTTACTCGTCAGCGGAGACAGTATTGTTGCGCGTCAATGAAATTTACGTTTCTATGTTCCGATAGCGATGGCGGCGCCGATGTGGACAAGCAATGAGATTTTACAATTCGTAGAATTGTATCGACATGAAGGAATAATTTGGAATCCACGGCATGAACTACACAAAAATAAAAACCATATGACTCAATAAATTAGATGTTTTATTTTCTATTTATTATATTATTCTAGATGTTTTTCATAACTCACTTTTATACATTTTCGATAAAAAAATGAATATATTTATAAAATGAGTAAAATAGTATGAAACAGTTACTTGTTCTTAAAAATTAAAAACAATATACAATGAGCATGATTTTGATCAAATTGTGCTTTATTACATAAATAATATTATCAAATATCACCAATCAATACATCCGTCCGTCATCTTTAAAGTTTCGTTTTATAGGTACCTAGTTAAAATTAAATTAAATGTAAAATGTACACATTTTAAACATTTGAAAAAATCTAAACATATTTTTTAATAATGTTTTATTTATACAGAAATAAAAAAAAGGAAAATAGAGATTGGAAAATGGTATCATCGCAGACGGCAGAGTACACTCATTGTTAATTGTTATTGGTGCACATGTACGTAATAATTAAACGCACTGTATAAATAAATTGCCGCGGCTGCAAGAACTTCTACGGACTACGTCCATCTTTGAAGCGCCAATGCAGAATGATCAGTACGCCAATGTGTGAACAGGAATCTTGATATCCTTCATTTTTTTCCCAACACGTTGGCCCAACGCCTTGGCCCCATGTGTACTGCCGCTATTACGCATGGAATATAAGGGCTAAAAAAAAAAAAAGTTCCGTCTTACGCTTTTTCGATCAGGCCACGTGTCCTGACGCGAGTTTAAGATTTTATACCCAACGCCGCTAAAGAAGTTTTCACTTCAAAATTTATAATTGTTTTCAACCTTGTTAGAATATAGACTTATTCTTTTATATTGTGAACAAAAAAATCTTTGGCGAACCTTTGGCATGTATTCAAAAAGCCTTGTATTATGTATACAGATCATTTGGGATTATAAAAAAAGAGAAACGTCAAATATTTTCAACACAAGACAGTGTTTTGAAAAGCGCGGGAAACTTCGAAGTTGGAGGGAGTGTTTCTAAAGCTGATTTAATTTTAATTATTTTTTTCGTAGTCAGAGGTGTTTATTTTGTAAATATTACTTGTATTTATTATATATATTTGTAAATTCATATAGTTTTGTGTATATATTGGTAAGTTTTCTTGTATATTTTTAGTATGTAAGAACCCTCGCGGGAGTTTCGGGCGGGAATATGAATGACCCTCCCGATCCTTTTGCAGAGGAGTCAGATTTACGGTCTGGTCCTCTTGTGGCAAGTTATGTCACGTTAGAATCAAACAATGAAAGTATACTATTAGATCCGGAACTAAATAGAAAAAGGCGGCGTAAAAAAATTATGAATGATAGCGATACAAATATTAATTCTAGTAATGATTCTTCTTCCTTTATATCAATTAATAATGTAGCAGAAACATCAAACTCAGTTCCACCTAATCCTACAGATAATATTATCCGTGCCAATTATATCCAAACAGATGCTTATCCATATATAGTTCATGTGCAGAGGATTGAAGGTTCTGAGGGAGATGGCTCCACATTGCACCCTATCACATTTGGAAATTTCTTAAAGAAAAATAAAATTCAAAATATTGTTCCTGGCAGTGTTAAGAGAATAGGGAGAAATAGATGTTCTGTTGCGTTTTCAACCTTTTACGATGCTAATGCATTTTTAAATAATAGCAATCTAAATACATTTAAACTAAAAGCTAAAATCCCAACATTTCACATTACAAGAATGGGTTTAGTTAGGGGTGTTCCGAGTGACTGGTCTCCTGAGGAAGTTATAGATAATATATCTGTGCCTTCTGGCTGTGGTAAAATTATTAAAATTAGGCGAATCAATTTTAAAGTAAACATTGATGGATCCAATGTTTGGAAGCCATCCCAATCTGTCATTTTAACCTTCGATGGTCAAGTCCTACCCCAAAAAATATACATGTGTTATAATGCATTACCGGTTGATTTGTATATTTTCCCAACAATTCAATGTTTTAACTGTTGCCGATATGGCCATACAAAAAACATTTGTAGATCGAAACCTCGCTGTTATAAATGTGGTCTAGATCATTCAGGTGAGACATGCACTGTTGAGGAAGATTGCGCACAGTGTATTACATGTTCTGGCTTTCACTACGCTACGAATAAAGTCTGTCCAGAATTTAATAGACAAAGGAACATTAAAATTTCAATGGCTCAGCAGAATATATCATATGCTGAAGCAAGTAAATTACATCCACAAATTTCTAAATCTTTTACAGACATATTACAGTCAACCCCAACTGTACATCTCACATCAAATAAAACAAATTTATTACATGCTGGCACTCAGAGGTCATCATATAAAAAGTCAGTAGCTTTAAAACCACGATCTCCACCTAAAACAAGTGTGGGATATGATAGAGCTTCGCATGAAGCCCTCATAAAGGAATATCAGATCCCAGCTCCTGATAATGGTTGCGCAATTCAGCCTAGTAGTGACCAGTCTCCTAATAATGTCATATTAGATTTATTATCAACTTTAATAGAAGCTTTACATCAAAACAATATCTTAAAACCGTCCAACGTTGCTCAGTTAAACAATGTGCTCAAAAATTTCGGTAATAATAATGGATTCAAATATAATTCAGTGGAACTGTAGAAGTGTTATCCCTAAAAAAACGGAACTAATACATCTTATAAATAAATATAAACCTTTGGCAATTGCCTTAAATGAAACATGGTTAAAACCAAATTCATTTTTTCGCATTCCTGGCCATAGAGTAATATAATATATACGGGTATAGAGAGCCCGCTCGCAGAATTTTTTGAAGACCGCTAATGTCAATTGATCTGATAAACAGCGCCATCTATTATCGGCATCCACAAACTTGTGAAACGTATAGCTATAGCTATAGACATCTACTATATTACATGCAATGGTACTTTGACATTTGACTTCAGCTTCTTACTATTTTACTTGTATTCAAGTTGAGAGAAAATCAAATAATAAGTAAAATCTTATCACCTTGAATACAGTAAAATAGTAAGAAGCTGAAGTCTAAGCATGAGTTTCAGAAAGGGAGTGCATACAAATAAAAACAAATTTTATTTTACAATAATTTATTTATTTACACTTACAGTACCTAATTAAACATAGAATTGTAAATTTTGACAATGGTACGGAATTTTTAGAAAATAATTGATTTTGAACAGTATTACATATAACAATATTATCTTTATTTGTTCCATGTTTATGTTTATTTTTATATGTTTGTGCTGCTGTTTTTATTTCGTCCTCACCATGATATTATGTGATTTTGCCATACAAAATCTGTTGATCGGCACCAACTGTATACAACAAGTACATGAATTACTGTATTTTCAAAATAACTTTTTAATGTAGTTTTATGTTTATCACAATTAAAGGGATAATACACAAATATGTCAGTAAACATTTTAATTTTTTGTTTCAATCCTTTTTTAGGAACATCTTTCTTCAAAAATAATGTCCGTCACTAAATTTTGTTTGATGGATATATTAAAATGATTTTTTATTTTTATATTCTTTGGAAATTCGTACACTTCACTACGGAGGACTGAGGAGAGGACTCAACTCAACGCGGATCGGCGGATTAATTTCACGAATCACGAAGAACAGTACAAAATATGGAACAAAACTACAAACAAGCGCAAAGCAAGGAGCAGTCGCCATATTTGTATTTTGTGACGTGTCACGTGATTTTCACAATCAATATTGGAATCAATTCATTGTGTTGCTATCGTAATTATTACTCAACTTGTAAGTTACACAAAATTTAAAAATATTTATAATACAAGTTCAATTAAATAATTAGATATTTAAATAAATGTTCTTTGTCTTTTTTTTTTGTAATAAATTATTTCTTATCGATTGCCACTGCCATCTGTGATCGTATAAAGCAACTAATTGTTTTGGATGCCGATAAGAGATGGCGCATTTTGAAAATAAAAACCCCAAATCTGTCATTGTATGGAACTGTCCTACCCCTGTTCCTGGCTATCACTGTTTACGTGATGACAGGAGTGATGGATATGGTGGGGTTGCTATTTTATTAAAAAATTCATTGCTATACAAAAAAATAAATTTTTTCAACAATAATCAGTCTTGTAATATAAACGTTGTGGGAGCCGTTGTTGACAAAATTTCCGTTGTGTCAATTTACATACCCCATCCAACTTCTGAAGCTTTAAATGATTTAAGACAGGTATTGAATTCACTACATGGACAAGTGCTTGTGTTAGGGGATTTTAATTCACACCATCAAGTATGGGGCAGTAGTATTACTAATACCAATGGAGAATTATTATTGGAGTTAATTGATAAATTCAATTTATGTTTATTGAATACAGGCGAACCGACTCGACGGATACATATTAATGAAAATATTAGTGCAGTAGATTTATCAATGTGCTCGGCAAATTTAGCTTCAAAAATATCGTGGAAGCCTTTAGTGTCTACTTTTGGAAGCGACCACTTTCCAATTTTGTTAAATCTTCCTAATAAAAATAATAAGCATTGTAATAAAAGATCACCACGCTGTAAATATAATTTAAAAAATGTAGACTGGGATATTTATCGAAATCGCATAGAAAACGAGGTTAAGGAGCTGTCTGAAGTCAAAGAGGGGAAAGAAACAGAATGTTCAAACAATTTTGCAAAAATTATTCTAAAAGTAGCTGATGAAATTTTTCCTACAAAACCAACGAAAACTTCAATACTACCTTTTCCCCCTTGGTGGGATAAGGAATGTTCAGAGGCTATCAAGAAAAGGAAATCCATAGAAAAAGCATATAACAAAGACATGTCAGAAGAAAATTTGGATATTTTAAACGCGATTATAAAAGATACCCAAATTCTTCTTAAAAACAAAAAAAGGGAAGGATGGAAATCATTTTGTGCCTCCCTTTCTCCCAATTCTAATCCTAGCGAAGTATGGAACTCTATAAGACGTTTCAGGTCAGTTTATAGAGATCAACAATTTATAGTTCCAGAATCGTTAGCTGAAGAATTTATAGATACAATAGCACCACCTTCAGTCCCATCACAGTTAGATTACTTCCCCATTTTAAAATCTGTTCAAATGGATCATAACTATGCAATACTATCAACACCATTCACATTATATGAATTAAAGGGTATTTTGTCTGGAGTGAACGATTCTGCACCGGGTTTAGACGGAATACCTTACTCCTTCCTCACGCACCTCGGCGATTCTGCCTTGGAATATTATCTAAACATTATTAACGTTGTTTTGCTGACAGGAAATATACCACCTCAATGGAAGGAGCAGGAAGTGATACCTGTGTTAAAACCTAACAAAAACCCAGAGGAAGCATCCTCCTACAGACCTATCGTTTTATCATCAGTATTAGCCAAAATAGCCGAACATTTAGTTAAAAACCGTATAGAGTGGTATATTGAACATCATAACTCATTATCAAAAACACAGTTTGGTTTTCGGAAAGGTAAAAGTACTATGGACAACATAAGTATTTTAACAACGGATATTCGTATTGCTTTTTCTGATAACCAACATGTCATTGCTGTTTTCCTTGATATTAATTCTGCGTATGATAATGTTAATATACAAATTCTAAAGAATAAATTGATCAAATTACAGATCCCCGAAATACTAATTAACTTTATAATTGTAATAGCCACTGAAAGAAAATTAAATTTAAAGTTAAATTATTCTGACTCTACATTATCGCGAACTGTACATAAAGGACTTCCTCAAGGATCCGTCCTCAGCCCATTATTGTATAACATTTATACAAGCGATTTAGAAGATATATTTTTTGATTCTGTTAACATATTACAATACGCTGATGACGTTGTAATGTATATTGCAAATGATAATTTAATTTCAGCTTGTAACTCGATAAACAATAACTTGCATGTATTAGGCGAATGGCTTGATATTAATTCACTCGATATATCGGTTTCCAAAAGTTCTGTAGTAGTTTTTTCTAGACAACGGTCGTCACCGACCGTAAATATCGTGTATAAAAATAATACCTTACCTCAACACGATCAGACTAAATTTTTAGGCGTTATATTGGATTATAGGCTCACAGGCACTCCTCACATAAATTACGTGATGATAAAGTGCGAAAAATATTTAAATATGTTAAGGTGCCTCTCGGGGGTGTGGTGGGGAGCTCACCCATTTTGTTTGAAGCTTGTTTATAATGCCATTATAAGAAGTACTATGGACTACGGGATGTTTCTCTTAGACGGTGGAAATGTTACAGCCTTTAAAAAGTTAGATCTTATTCAATCGAAAGCGTTACGAATAATAACAGGTGCCATGAAATCTAGCCCAATCAATGCGCTTCAAATAGAATGTTGTGAGCCTCCGCTATCCCTTCGGAGGCAATATTTATCAGATAGATATGTATTTCGTTTATTTCAATTCTCTAGACATCCCTTGTTCAATAGATTAGAAAAATTATATTGCAAAATTCTAACATGCAGGTATTGGGACCATAAAATGTTACCATGTCTGATTCAAAGTTATCACAGAATCAAATCTATACCTTCCCCGATTCATCGGTCTTCGGCGTTGCCGCTATTTAGTAATAATTTCAAATCTCTTCTTATAGCCCCAGATATAGTTTATAATATAGGCATAACGAAACATGATTCATATGCTTATATAGACTTTAAAAATGCACTGAATTGTAAAGAATGGGAAAAATATAATCACATTTATACTGACGCATCAAAATCATCACCTCAGAGTTGTGTAGGAGTTGGAGTGTTTCACCAGCAGTTCAACATTTATATAAAAAATAAACTTCCGCCAGAATCGTCAGTTTTTACTGGAGAATGCTTAGGGATACTTAAGGCTGTAGAGTATGTAATCTTAATGAAACTGCCAAAAACAATTATATTTACAGATTCCAAGAGTGCCTTGCAAAGTCTTCACAAATTTTCATTTCTTAATAAACCCTTTTACCCCATTATTTTTGATATTAAAAGTAAATTATTAGAATGTTCATTCAAAGGTTATGCTGTTACATTTGCTTGGGTACCAAGTCACAGTGGTATTCAAGGAAATGAAAAAGCTGATGAGTTAGCAAGGTCTGCTGTGCGATGTGGAGACATGTTTCCCTATCAGAGTTATTGCCATGACTTGGTCAGTTTGCCTAAAATTTACTTGCACGAGTCTTGGGAAAATCTCTGGAAACAAAGTACATTATATAAAGGAAAGCAATATTATAAGTTACAAGAAGTCGTTCCCACTAAACCTTGGTTCAATAAAGTTACAGGCTGTAAGCTTGTAACCTCTATTATTATAAGAATGCGTCTTGGTCATACATGTTGCCCAGCTCATCTTGCGAGACTGGGTATTTTAAATAGTGCCATCTGTGAATGTGGAAGTGATGTAGGAGATATAGATCACATATTTTTTGCATGCCCCTTACTTGACCACTCTTCGTTTATATCCAACTTAATATCCCTTCGTATTCCATTTCCTACTCGTATGTTATGTTTACTACAAAATCCTATAAAGTTATACAACGCCTTATCATCATTTATAATAAGTAATAATTTAAAGTTATAATAATATAAACATATATTATATTTGTATCTAGTAACATTAAACGTATCTATAATAAGTAAATAATAATATAAATAGTAATCTATGTATATATAAATATTTCCCAACTCCTCTGACTTAAATCCAAATCTCCTCACCTTAATCCTTACCGCGAATTGTTTCCTTACCTTTTATTATACTCGACACTGGCAAATAGTCACATCTTCTTGCCATGAAAAGCAAAAAAAAAAAAAAAAAAAAAAAAAGACAGTGTTTGACGAAAAACAACATTTTGATGTTAAAATAATTCTCATTTTGCTAAGTTAAAATTATCCAATTTCCTCTGCGGAACAAATAGTTGCGATTAAAAATATATAGATTATCTTGAATGGTACGTATAATATCAATGCTTGTACTTGTATGCACTATCATTCTATCGCCATTGGTAATTTTGGATTCGTCATAATTGCTCGAAGAAACATTTGATTTGATTTCTATTATGTTTCGGCTGTCATCAGCAAATTTTTGATATATTTTGTAACCTATTTGGACCTATAACGCTGAAATAATCCGAAATGATAGTTTAAAATACTTCGAATTTTTGGTGGATGACTCACTTTTTGAGACCTCTATTAAGTTAATTAAAGTATGTTTAATTGATTCTTTGATTGAAGAATCGTCTCTTTTATTGAAAATGTATTTATTTCATCATTTAGTATATACTTTCAGGTATCAAAAAGGGTTTAAGATGACCTCATCCAATACCTTGCAAAAGGCCATCGATCTTGTCACTAAAGCTACAGAGGAGGATAAAAACAAAAATTACGAGGAAGCCTTAAGACTATATGAACATGGCGTGGAATACTTCCTCCATGCAGTGAAGTATGAGGCTCAAGGTGAGAGAGCTAAAGAGAGTATAAGAGCTAAGTGTTTACAATATTTGGATAGAGCAGAGAAACTTAAGGAATATCTGAAGAAAGATAAGAAGAAAAAGCCAGTAAAGGCAGGTGAATCCAACTCAAAGAGTGATGAAAAGAAGAGCGATAGTGACAGTGACTCCGATGATCCAGAAAAGAAAAAGTTACAGGGTAAACTAGAAGGTGCCATAGTGGTTGAGAAACCACATGTCAAATGGAGCGATGTAGCTGGCCTTGAAGCAGCTAAGGAAGCCCTAAAAGAGGCAGTGATCTTGCCTATTAAGTTTCCGCATTTATTCACAGGGAAAAGAATACCTTGGAAGGGTATTCTCTTGTTTGGCCCACCTGGTACTGGTAAATCTTATTTAGCCAAGGCTGTAGCTACAGAAGCAAACAATTCTACTTTCTTCTCAGTGTCTTCATCTGATCTTGTATCTAAATGGCTTGGTGAGTCTGAAAAGTTGGTGAGAAATCTCTTTGAACTGGCCAGGCAGCATAAGCCCAGCATTATATTTATTGATGAAATTGATTCCTTGTGTTCATCTCGATCTGATAACGAATCAGAATCAGCTCGTAGAATTAAGACAGAGTTTCTGGTACAAATGCAAGGAGTGGGTAATGATATGGATGGTATTCTTGTACTTGGAGCTACAAATATACCTTGGGTGCTTGATGCTGCTATCAGAAGGCGATTTGAGAAGCGTATCTATATAACTCTACCGGAGGAGCACGCCAGACTTGATATGTTTAAATTGCATTTGGGTAATACACGACACATGCTGTCCGAGCAAGATATAAAGGTGTTGGCGACTAAAACTGAAGGTTATTCCGGAGCTGATATCAGTATTGTTGTGCGAGATGCGTTGATGCAGCCTGTGCGAAAAGTGCAATCCGCAACTCATTTCAAGAAAGTCACTGGCCCCAGTCCTACTGATCCTGATTTGATTGTTAATGATTTGTTGACGCCGTGTTCTCCTGGTGACCCAGGAGCTCAGGAAATGACCTGGATGGATGTACCAAGCGACAAACTAGGGGAACCACCTGTCACTATGTCTGATATGTTACGCTCGCTGGCAACATCTAAACCAACAGTCAACGATGAAGATATGATCAAATTGAAGAAGTTCATGGAAGATTTTGGACAGGAAGGTTAAGATTTTCGATTTATCGTGTTTGAGATCATTAAATGTTAATTGTTAGAAGCACTGAGCTTATATTTGTATAATATGCGGTTTATTTTTGTAACTAAATATATTTTAATTTGCTCTGCGTAACTTCATATGGATAAAAGGCCTAGATCCCTTTTTCTTTAAAGTAGATAGTCTAATACAGGTATGTTTTAAAGGTGTCAACATTAATAGAATATTAGTTCATTAACTTACATAAATATTTATAGTATATCAACTACCAGTGGGAAATTATATAAGAAAAACAACTATTGGTGTTCAAAAGTGTACCTTTTAAAAGATTTAAACATATTTGTAATTATTAAAGTGTTATAGCAATTAAATGATCCATTATAACATCAAAAGTAGTTTGTTTACTTATTTTAAAATGTACAATGCTTCTGCATGTTACTTCTATTCGCTGATTTTCAAAGAACAAAAAATAATAGATTGATGGAAAAAATATATAATGGATATAGGTAGTTAATTGTAAATTGTACTAGCAATTTTTGTGCAGGTTTCTGGGAATTTTATCCTTTAGAGTTTAGACTTTAGTGTATTGTATGCATAATATAAGTAAATATGGACATGAATTTTTGCTTACTAAAATTTACAAATAAGCTTCTTCCAAAGTATTGTATTCTGTGTCCAGTCCTTAATAATGCGTATTCTTAAAAGAGCTTGGATTTAGAATTATCCTATTAACATTTGCTTATTATATATTTTAAGAATTCTAGAAAACTGCAGGTATGATAAAAGTTATGAATTCTTGTAAAAAATAAATAATATACATTACATAATATTATGTCATATTTTCATAGAAATTATTGTTCTAGAGTTTTTTGTTATTTCGACCAATGTTGGATAATTTTTATGTAACTTCTTGAAAAAATATTGTGATTTTATTTAATTTTTATTCAATCTAACAATAAGTTTGTAGATCTTAGTTCTGTATTTTAATTAAATATATTATCTCAAGTGTAATTTCCCTTATTATAAATGTAATTGTCTTTATTTTTTTATGATTAAAATTAAATATTCAATATTTGTGACTTTTAATCCGTTGCTTAGACTTGTTAAGTTTTTATTATAATATAATGAAATATTATGTAGGTAAGTGTGTCAGTTTATAATATTGTCATATAATAAATACCTACTTAGGAAACTTGCATGCTATCTACATTTATTTACGTATGTAATGTATGTTGATGCTTATCTCAGAAAATATTGCATCAATGCGGTTGAAACCAGCCTTCTCTTATTACAGGGAATACACCATATAAAAGGGTGTAGCCTTCCCATATAAAAGGGAAACCACCATGATAGGAAATCTCACATTTTTGTAGTAATGAAAGTAATGATACTCATATTAAGAAAGTAAATAAGGCATTTTGTTTTATAAATTAATCCCATTAAACTAAAACCACAGAATACATAATAGTAGCTAAACGCTACAGATCGGACACTCTCCGCCTCTTGGCTCTTACCAAAATTAAACACTTACCTCACCCCGCACGATTAGGCTACAAATGGTCCGCATTTTTCTGCAAGGACGATACGCAACGAAGATTGACAACATTAATCAAATTGACATAAAGTAATTTTATTATTTTGGATTTGTGATTATCGTTTTTCGTAGAAAATGGTTAGATATTGTGCTGTTTACGGATGTATTTCATCAGAAAAACGCGAATTTTTTTTACGCTAGTCACAAATGTGCCAACCATAAAGCGTTAACACACACATTTGCAGTCTCTACAGTGTGACTGTCAAAACGATAATTTTGTATGGAGTGTCCGCCGTCCGGGGTGTGCTAAAACACAAACATTGACGCAGAGTTACGTTACGGACGTCAGTATCAGTTACTAAATATGACGTTGGATCGCCTGCCTTTTACATGACTATCTGATAGACTCCCAAAGTCCTAACAAACATAAAAAACCTACGAAAAGTGAAAAAAGTCTGTGAATATTCAATTACTTAAATTAAGATTTTGTATGTTGCTATGTGACTGCATTTAGTCATTAAACTTCGATTAACTCGTCATGTGAAGTAGGTAATTGAAGTAACTTACGCAAAGAGTTACAAACAATGGGATGACCATCTAACTAAATTTTATAATATGTATCTTATATTATCTTTAAAATCACAAGACAATATTAATTAGTCTAGTCTTACAAAAATGTAAGTATCATAATTATTATATTATATATTTGCAGTTAAGTATAAGTCCGATGTTTTATGTTCATAATCTTATTAAACTTTCTATAAGAGAAAATTTTAAATTCTTTAGCCTTTGAGAATTTTAACGACGCGGGATTCGAACCCGCGTCTTTCGCCTTATCGGGGCGAGTGCGTCTCTCGATCACCAGTGATCCCGCTATAACGCGAATTGAAATAATGTTTCATATTGGTAGAGATGTTTTTTTTTTAAATAATTTAAATACAAAAAGCATTTAAATATCAAATTCTTTAGCCTTTTTATTACCATGTCTCCAAAATCCTTTCGAAGTACGAGTTATACTTAGGTATATAGGATGATATAGGATTAGGTCACGTAAATTCAAAAACATTGAGGAGGAGATGACTTTATTTACAAATTAATTTAAATTTAATTTTTACTAATAATTTTAATTAATGCATCAAGATATCTTCTGATATATAATATTGCTGGCGATGAAAATAATTATTAAATCTAAGCTAGCTTCTAGATGTCCAGGCGATGAATTGGTCTCTGTAAAAAACAATATGAATATTTATATAGGTATTTAATAATATATTCTTCCATATATCCATTTCAACAATAGCGGAGTGGCAATATTAATTTTGCAATTTTTTGTTTCTATTTTGCTTATTTTAGGTACTCTCCTTTGCCATAAATAAATCGTAATTGTTCCATATTAAATTAATATGATGACCAATTGATATAAAATATTACCAATATCTGGCAAAGGAATAATACGTAGGAATCTAAACAAATATCTGAACAAAAAGGCGATTTCCAAAACCTTGTTCGATTTGATCTACTTAATAAAATTGAGAAATCTTTAACTTAGCAATAAAATACCACCTAAAAGTGTGATAGCTAGTTAAAATAATCTTACGGATGAAAATGGTGCGTTCCCTTTTATGATTTGCCAAGATAGCAACGCATTTCAGTCGTAAATGTGGTTTGGCAGGCGCTCGCAAACCCAAAGTCGATATAAAAAAGCCCTGGGACGTGGCTGCTGGCTCGTACTCTATCAACCATGATGGTTCTGTTACCTATAAAGATATAGAACATATTAATAATTATTAAAACAAAAACGGTTCGTCTACTGGCACATATTATGATTTTATAATATGGGTTTAAATGCTGTGGGCATAAGTACCTATATGATAACATTTAGGGTCATTGCGCCTGTTCGCGTCCACATGCCTATTCGCGTCCATTTTGCAGATATCTTTTAGAAAATTCACGAAAATAAGTATACTTTAAGTAAAATTGTAATAAGAAAAATTTTCGATAATACCTCAATGTATAAGAGACATGCACACATATTCAAAATATGCCTGCGCACCGCCTATCCTATTTAAAAAAAATATTTAATTTTGCCTATTAAACGAGATAGCCAAAACGCGCGGGATTTTGAGAAAAAAATAGTGCGCAGCGTCGCGTTTGACGGTAAGTATCATATTGTTAAATGTGAATTTTTGATTATGTAACTGTTTCTTTACTTTGCTAACAAAACATGGAATAGTATGTATCAATCAGCTTATTTCTTTTACAATTAATAGCTAAAATAAGGTGGACGCGAATTACTACACCGAATTTGTACAACTTCCATTTTGCGTCCACGGTGGGCGCAAACTATACCTACTTATAGTGCATAACAATAGAACATATTGCGTCCACATTGTTTTTCATTACGTAGCAATGAATTGTTTGTTAAAATATGTAATTTAAAATAGATTGTAAATTTTTGACTAAGACTACAAGTTGATAATTTAAATTTTCATTCAAATAAGCAAATTTTTATGCTATTTTTTCATTTTAAAATGGGTATTCTAAGAAGAAGATCTTTGAGAATGAGAGTCAATAAGTCTGTGGTTAAGAAAATAATATAAACAAAAAAGAAATTTAATTCTAATTTCATTAGTCTAAACCAGTAGTCCCCAAACTTATTTTTCTCGTGGACCACTTTCAAAATTTTACTGGTTTCGGTGGACCCCCTGCTGCTACATTTCTACCACATTCTTAAAGTCGCCAAAAAATAAAAATTGTGTCACTTCTGAGTTCTGTCTCTATATTCCGATAGGTAAAATAAAAACGAAAAATGGTACATTTTATAACACTTTATTTATTAAAAGAATAGAATTACAAGAAAAAATTATTAAGGTAATATAGGTTCAGGTCATAATTTTAATTAATGGGAAGGATGTATCTGATGGAGTGTCAGCAAACGATCAATGTTTGGCTTTATTTTTGTGAGCAATAACCGCAAATCCCCCCGCTCTGTGATGTTTAATTTGCTCCTTTTTTTGTTGTAACGGCACTAAAACTTCTTTCGACAAGGTATGACGAGGGTCCATACGCTACTATATACGAATACGCAAGTTTGGACAAGTAACAGTCGCTTGCCTTATTAAAATATTATCTGCTTAGTTAGGTACTTAAAACAATGTAGGTAGGCCCTTATAAAAACTATGATTACATTTTTGCTCTTTACTATCAAAAGCAGATAAATTTTCGTGGACCCCCATTTTTTGTTCACGCCTACGTAGACCCCCAGCAAGTCTCCCGTGGACCCCTGGGGGTCCACCTGGACCACTTTGGGAATCACTGTTATAAACTATGTGAGGGAAAATAAATAACATTTTAAAGTACGTGTTTAAACATATGTATTTATTATCCAATTCAATGAGGAATTAAATTTAAAAACATTTGAAACAAAAATGTTTTCCAAACTTTCAAACAAAACTATAAAAGATAACCTTTTTATAAAAAAACACTTTCCATAGATACTCAAAATATGTTTTAAAAATCAATCGACTTATGAAATAAAAAGAAGCAAATTAAGGGGTGTCAGCCAGGAAATCACTAGCGCGACTAGGTTTTTTTTAATTTATTTTAGCCAAACTACTGAAGATACATGGACTTCCTTTGCAAGGCGACAAGTAGGTACACCATAGGGTGGTATTTTAGCGATGATAATTTATTTTGAAAAAATCGTCGTACAGTTATAGGTTCAAAAACTGCGAAAACTGGCCACCTTTAGCACATATTGAACTTAGGGTAGTAATAAAAGCTCCGATAATAAATTTAAAAATGTCCTTA
>CAJQZM010033009.1:3615-21640 GCA_907164665.1 Colias nastes | reverse complement strand
ACACATACATATCAAACTTAGTTCTAGGGAGATACTATGTATGTGTTTTACACAGGTACAGACAACTGAGTTCTATTTAAAGAGTCGCAGAAATGATTATTACCTATCCAAAAGAGATATTACACTTTTGATCACACTACAGACAGGGTATTAATCGAAAGACTAAATCAAAAGATTACAGATACACTTCTCAATACTTAAATGTTTGAGTTTGGGTTTATGTGGCTGCATTAAATATATTACATAGAGTTAATATCATAGCAATCTTAAATTGTGTAGAGTACACATCGGACAATCTGTTTTAAAAGCTTTAATTGTAAATAATTAAAAACTTGCAGGGAAAGTACCTACCTACTTATTGCTTTTAATTTTTTTTTTGTCTAAGGCATGTTTAAGGGCCGATTTTTCAATGCTTGGTTAAAACTTATCCGTCCAATAAAGTATTACAAGATAATATTAAAATGTCACGTAAAATGTCAAATACCTACGGGCAATTAGAATACGTTTTTAAAATGCTAGTTTTATACATTATTCGACAAATAAGTTACAAGATACATTTTACACGTGAGAATTGGTTGATAACATCAAGATAACACTCAACAATTGAACAAGTTATTCAGTATTGCAAGAAATATATTATATCGTAGAGTTTTCTAGAATAATAATTAAGATTTATTTCTATCAAAACTTTTATTTTAAAAATACCTGACCATTAGGTACTAAGTATCTTTAACAGTGATAATAATAATAGGTACGAAGCGTATAGGTATTTTAATAAGTAAGTTCAATCAAAACACATTTTGTGTGAAATTCAACTGTAATTGAATATATACAACTTGATATAAGAAATGTACACTATTTACATTTTATTTGCCTCTTTTTATAGAATTTAGTAGCTGTAGTTGACTGGGAATGTGCCGTAGGTGTTGTAGTAGGGAGAGTAAGCCTGGGAGTACACGCTGGGAGCCAAGTAGGATCTGCTGTATACAGCGGGGGCGGCGTATGAGCGGGCAGCGACCAGAGGAGCAGAGGTGGCGTACACGGGGGACGCGACGACGGTAGATGGAGTGTAGGAGCGGGCGTACGTCACGGGCGCGACCACGGAGGGAGCGGCGTAGGAGCGGGTGTACGTGACGGGCGTGACTACGGAGGGAGCGGCATAAGAGCGGGCTTCAACAACGGCGGGGGCGACCACGGCTGGAGCAGCGGCACCAACGACGCCGCCGACTGCTGGCTCCTTGCGTACAACAGCGTTGAAGCCGTTGACATCGTCAGCGGTGTAGTCGACGATGCGCTTGGTGCCGTCGGGCTCGATGAGGGAGTACTGGCCGCGGACGACGCCGTTTACGCGGCTCTCCACTTGGTTCTTGTAGTCACCGGTGTTGGGGTCAGCCACGCCGTATTCGAAGCTGGACGCTTCGTTGTCAGCGGGCACCACTGAGCCGTGAGCTACGGCGAAGGCGCAGAGAAGGGCGACGAACTAAGGAACAAAAAAGTGCACGAGTTTGTAAAAGGTACAAAGATACTAAATATGAAGGTCGTTGAAAATAATTAAGCATAAATATTAATATAAAATAGGTAGGTATATCTAGTTTAAGAAAAAATGTAGAGAATATATTTGCTTTTAATAACATACTTAGCTAAACTCTCTTATTTTAAGCTAGAATAAATTAAAGCTAAACTCTCTTACCTTAGATGCCATGGTGACTTAGATGATTCAGTCCGTTTGACTACTACCAATTTGATAAATACTGTAGTTTTTATAGTAAAACTAGGGTGTGGCGTCATATGTGGTTGATCTTTTAAAAAAAATTAGTACTCGTTAATGTCCATTAAAATCCGGACGCACAAGGCCGGTAATCAGGGAAATAAATGGATCATAAAGATTTAGGTTAGCAATTTGCATACGTTTATAGCGTCTATCCTTTCCCGAAATCAGAAGGACCAATTTAAGATCTGAATGAAGTATATTTAATCAATTTTCTTTACAGTAAATTATTGCTGTGGTGCTTATCAAAATGAATAATCTATACTAATATTATAAAGCTGAAGAGTTTGTTTGTTTGTTTGAACGCGCTAATCTCGGGAACTACTAGTTCGATTTGAAAAATTCTTTCGGTGTTAGATAGCCCATTTATCGACGAAGGTTATAGGCTATATATCATCACGCTACGACCAACAGGAGTGGAGCCACGGGGGTGAAACCGCGCGGAGCAGCTAGTAATACATATTATATTATGCGCGTGAAAGAGTTTGTTCAATTATTTTTAATGTGGACTGTACTTAAAATAAACTAATTATAAATAAGTCAAGTAAATTAGTCAATTAAATTAAAATAATTTTGCGAGAAAGTGATGCTTTTCCAATTCCTTTATGATATTAGTGGACATAATGGTTACTCACAAATATTTCTATACTATAAAAAAGGTTTCGTCACAAAAGTTAACTATGTAAGTTATGATGTTTATTTGTTTTCGCTTATTGTAATAATTAATTTATTAATGTAAATCGCTGCAAATTATAGGATCTGTTTAACTTATTTGGTAAGATAATTTTTTTTGTATTATAATAAGTATATTTTGTATCTGTTTATGTAGTTATCTACTAAATAAAGAAGTTCTTAGTGTAAATAGAACCTTTTATTTATTGATAACAGTGTCCTTTGCTAACGTTTCTTCGCCCGCGTTTTCTGGGATAAACAGTGGACTATGTCTTATTCTGGGTCTTCATCATACCAAATTTCATTGTAATCGGTTTAGTAGTATTAGCGTGAAAGAGTAACAAACATCCATCCATCATCACAAACTTTCACATTTATAATATTACTATCTATAGTAGTAGAATTGATGTAATATTAAATGAATGAATGAAAAATTAACGAAAAATTCTTTATTCAAACTAAATATACAATTACAAAATAAGAGCGATTTATTCTTATATTTCAGTCAATTTAAAATTAAAAGTCTTCAAACAGTGTTCAAATAACGAAATTTCTGAAAAAAATTAAATTTTTGTAGAGGCCTGTAGAGGCCTACCATTAATTACTATTTCAAATAAAGTAGGTACCATAAGTCCCGATCGATCCCATGTGTGCTTCGACATAATATATTAATTACCTATTAGGTATTCGAAGAATGGTGAAATTTCAAAGTTTTCGGATTTTTCTCGACAAAGGTTAGCTTAACACAAGGACTCTACAAAAATTGGATCTATAGGAATTGTGATTATTTCATATAAATTTCATTGTTTGAATTGACCGGACTGTTAAGTGTTAATATTATAAAAGTATAAAACACATTTTAACACACAATCAGAACTAAAAATATTATATAATAGTCTGTAGTCGATTTTTAACCCCTTTGTACATAACGTGTAACTAGATAGGTATCTATATCTGTATTATCTAAACTTTTTACTAATAACTTGGCATAAGTATAATCGTTAAAAGAAAGTTTGCAAGAACTATATGCAGTTATGCATGTTATTTATGTCATAAAAGCGTGGGAGGATGAAATCATCAGGAAAATACAACTATGAACTAGCCCGGAAAATTTCATAGAAAACTCTCAGTGCCGTTTTAAGTCAGGATAAGAAAGAATTTATTAAATGGTTTGAAGTTATTTATAGATATTTTTAATTATGAACTACTATTTTTATTTTTTATGAATATTATTATTCTATCAGATGGGTTACTTATTTTTCATCATATTCATATTCAGTACCCTTTTGTACCGAAAGTAACGACCTAGTCATTATGGGCATTGTTTTACTCATAAGTCTAAAGATGTCTAATTAAAAAAATATAAGTTAACTACATCCCTATAATATTATGGTTTATTCTCAGATAATATATTCAAACATTTTAGAAGTAATGGGACATTTAATAGAATGTAAAAAAATGCAATACTTGGAAAACATCTAGTCAAAAAATATTTACTTTCTGTACACTTTTAAGAAAATTTAAAAAATAAACATGAATGTTCAACTAACTCTTAGCATTTTTCACGGGAACATATTCCCATGATTTAATGCGCTGTTACCGCATTTCGCTTCTTTTGGTCTTAGTGTGGTGATATAGCCTTCCTCGATAAATGGACTACCTAACAGTGAAAACATTTTTCCAATCGGACCTGAGATTAGCGTGTTCAAGCAAGTAATCAAACAAACAAACTCTTCAGCTTTATAATATTACTACCCAGATACGAGCCGTAGCAGCGTTTTTACAGATTTGGGAGTCATACATAAATACATACAACCCGTCCATTCCGCGCATATGTAGGTATTATGGGCGCGTTTCGATACGTATTTTGAGAACGCGTCCCTGATTGGTAATATAATATTTGAGTTAATAATTTTTATTTATTTTCAATACAGTTACCTACATTATTTTCTAGAAAATGTTTTAAATAAGTTACGATGTATAATATATAGTAGCGCATGAATCGATACTGGGTAGTTAAGTTCAAAACAACACATTTTTTTGTGAAATTCTGTAATTGAATATAATATATACAACTTGTTATAAGAAATGTACACTATTTACATTTTATTTGCCTCTTTTTATGGAATTTAGTAGCTGTAATTGACTGGGAATGTGCCGTAGGTGTTGTAGTAGGGAGAGTAAGCCTGGGAGTACACGCTGGGAGCCAAGTAGGATCTGCTGTATACAGCGGGGGCGGCGTATGAGCGGGCAGCGACCAGAGGAGCAGAGGTGGCGTACACGGGCGACGCGACGACGGTAGATGGAGTGTAGGAGCGGGAGTACGTCACGGGCGCGACCACGGAGGGAGCGGCGTAGGAGCGGGCGGCGACAACCGCGGGTGCGACCACGGCGGGAGCAGCGGCACCAACGACGCCACCGACTGCTGGCTCCTTGCGTACGACAGCGTTGAAGCCGTTTACATCGTCAGCGGTGTAGTCGACGATGCGCTTGGTGCCGTCGGGCTCGATGAGGGAGTACTGGCCGCGGACGACGCCGTTTACGCGGCTCTCCACTTGGTTCTTGTAGTCGCCGGTGTTGGGGTCAGCCACGCCATATTCGAAGCTGGACGCTTCGTTGTCAGCGGGCACCACTGAGCCGTGGGCTACGGCCAAAGCGCAGAGAAGGGCGACGAACTAAAGAAAATGTCCTAATTATTTCTTGTTCTTTTCAAGTCCTTACCAATGTAAGCAGCTGTTCATAACACAATAATAAAATAAAACATACTTTAATTCTTGATATTTTATAATCAAAATTATTTTTTTTTTAATCTGTGCAATTCAGATCAACCTATCTCACCTTAGCTGCCATGTCTGATGTCTCAGATGATGTCTTTGACTGATACTAAATCGACCCAGTTCGGTAGTTTATATATCAAACCAAGATGTTCATGTGTGGTTGGTCTTTACAAAAATAGTACTCGTTAATGTCCATTAAAATCCGGACTTACAAGGCCGATAAATTTAATAAAATACTCTAAAATAATTTAGTGTCGCGAGTACCTTATTTGTGAAGAAATCGATATAGTTATTTAAATTTATTAATAATATATTATATGCAAATGTTTTTAGCGTGGACTACGATGACAAATTATTATTAACTAGCTTTCCGCCCGCGGCTTTGCCCGCGCAGTCAAAGAAAAACCCGCATAGTTCCCGTTCCCGTGGGATTTCCGGGATAAAACCTATCCTATGTCCCGGGGTAAAAAGTAGCCTATGTCCTTTCTCGGGTATCAAAATATCTCTATACCAAATTTCATGCAAATTGGTTCAGTAGTTAAGGCGTGATTGAGTAACAGACAGACAGACAGAGTTACTTTCGCATTTATAATATTAGTATGGATCAATAGTCTTGAATTATTTTACAAGGATGGCAACTTGAGTTCAATAAACTTTTTTAATCAGATGCAATTTATGAGATTGATATGGACTTATAGGACCAATTTTGAAACTCCATAGATTATACACTATACACTATGTTTATCTATATACCTATATGTTTTGCTGCATCATGTAGATTTTTTTGGGGGGAGTGTCCTAATTAGAACATAGTTAACATGTCGTAAGAATAAACAGTAATTAAAATGTGTGAATATTCATAAAACATACATAATATGATGATGTAGCTCTAAATATCTTTTGTTACAACTTGGAAACAAAGTTGGGTAGTTCTCTTGAAAAATATAGTACCTAAACTGTATCAGCGGAAAACAATAAAATACATTTAATTAATAAGAAATAAATAACAATATAATACATTTAGGTACACATATTATAATTAAAACATTTGTACACACCTTCTTTTTTGGATAAAAAAAACATATATAATAAGTAATAAATAAGGTTTTAACAACCGGATCGTCATAAATTTTTATTGACGACTAAGTTTCATTAAAAGAGCATACGGAAATCGTCAATTAAAATAAATAATTGATCTAACGTGCCATTACTTTGTATACGCCCATGTAATATATAATTTAAAACATGCTATATCGTTACATTACAGAATTATCATATACCTAAATATGTCGATCATTCCAAACTATTTGCAGCCTGCGGTTTTCCTTGAATAATTTAGGCTTAAATATTTTTAATTTCGTTCATTGTTTTTGCTACATCGACGTGGATAAACTTCTCCCAACTCTGCTTGCAAAAATTCGTATTTATGAGTAGATATAATATTAGTATGACGAGCTTGATAAAGTATCTTCTTCATCCTGGCTAATTTTAGACCAATAGGACTATGTCTCGTAATAAGGTATATTTTATGGTGTAATATTTTATTTAAATGATGAAGTTGTTCCGACATTACATTCATAAAAGCATAATCAAACACAATTCGCAGTTTTTCTTTAATATAATTCAATTTTCTGTTTAATATAATTCAATTTTCTGACCAAAGTTTCTGTTTATACACGGTTTTAATGCTTTGAATCTTTGAAGATTGCTCGTCATAGGATTACAATTTGGAGCAGACTCTTATTTTTACTACTTCAAGCGAAAAATATGGCGATTCAGTTAGGTATTCTTTTAAGACAGACACTCTCACAACTTGCACTTGCACATGTAGGTACTTAATGCTGAAGATTTGTCCATTAAAATACTTATTACAAAACGAATGATGTTAGGTTGATATTTTTATTCGAAAATGATAAACCTACATTTTTAATATATAGAGATATAAGTAGTTGTATGTTTTTATAATAAAGGAAAATTTGAAAGTAAATTTCACTCAGATAATTTGGGGTGAGGTTTATTTTTAGATAATATATTCTATTAAAAATTGAATGAATTCTATTAAAAATAAAATCAAATGCCAGTACCCATAAGTTTTTGGACAAGTTTAAAGATGTTACTTGGCGCCAATTTTTGTTTAATGACTTAGTTTAAATTAAGACATACGGAAATAGTCAATTTAAAAAATAATTGATCCAAGGTACCATTACTTTGTAAACGCCCATGTATCATAATATAATTTATAACATGTTTTACTTTTGCAAATTATACGACCACAGTACCATTTGTACCTTAACTGGTCTAAAACTGCTAGACTGCTTGAGCAGAAATCACAGATTTTATTATATTTTATTAACCGACTTCAAAAAAAAGGAGGAGGTTATCAATTCGGCCGGTATTTCTTTTTTTTTTATGTATGTACACCGATTACTCCGAGGTTTCTGAACCGATTTACGTGATTCGTGATTTTTTGTTCGATGCGGGATGGTGTAGAATTGGTCCCATAAAAATTTTATTCGGCTAGGTCCAGTAGTTTTTATTTTATGAGCATTTTTGTCTGTACTCGATAACTTAATTGGAATGTAGCAAGTAACTTTGATTCACTTCCCGGTAACCGATTGAGCTGAAATTTTGTATACGTATGTAAATTGGATAGCGATGAAACATTATCATGACATAGAGCTGATTTGATGATGGAATCGGAAGGTGGCCATAGGAACTCAGTAATATATTGACTCAACTTTATCGAGTTTGGGCTCGTTTGATTCGTGTTGAAAATTACACTAAGGGCTGATTTTTCAATCGTTGGTTAAAACTTATTCGTCGAATAACGTATTAAACTACCATTTCAAAAATATTTTCTTCTTGCCTTTATTTGACCGTTTATAGGAGTTTATAGGTGACATTTTAATATTATCGTGTAATACTTTATTGGACGGGTAAGTTTTAACTAAGGATTGAAAAATCGGGCCTAAAAAGTTTTAAATAAAATTAACTGCGTTAAAAACAACCGACTTCAAAAACGGAAAAGTAAAAAATAAAAAAGATTTGATATTATTAATTACTACATATTATTTAGATGTGCTATTTATTAAACAGGTTAAGTCGGTTGTTTTTAACGCAGTTAATTTTATTCAACTACAATTATTACTACAATTCATTAAGAAGCGCTTTTTAATCGTCAAAATGCAGAAAAATCATACCACCGGTTTGGAAAGCAGTATCTACAGAGAAGAATCGCCAAAGAACTCCTAAGTTGCTCAAAAAAAGATTAAATTAATATAACATTTTACATATTTTAGTGTCCTGTGGTGCTAAAGCGACAACTTTCTTTGTATTACCATCTTCTATAAACTCAGTAGTTGTACAGTAGGCACACCCAAATAAAACATTTTAATTTTTTTTAATTTAGCCCCACAAAACTTTTTAATAGGTACTACCTACTAGCAGGATTCAGGCATTTTATTATACGTATAATATTGGTTTCAAAATTATTGATGTGAAGTTATAGACGTTTTAAGTTTAATTAAATTTTATTTACAGATCAGACATAAAAATATCAACATTATTTACAGTAAGTTCGTTTCTATTTTTAAATTTAGTAGTAAGTGACTGGGACTCCGTTGTAGGTGTTGTAATAGGGGGAGTAAGTCTGGGAGTACACGCTGGGAGCCAAGTAGGATCTGCTGTATACAGCGGGGGCGGCGTATGAGCGGGCAGCGACCAGAGGAGCAGAGGTAGCGTACACGGGCGACGCGACGACGGTAGATGGAGTGTAGGAGCGGGCGTACGTCACGGGCGCGGCCACGGAGGGAGCGGCGTAGGAGCGGGTGTACGTGACGGGCGTGACCACGGAGGGAGTGGCGTAGGAGCGGGCGGCGACAACCGCGGGAGCGACCACGGCGGGAGCAGCGGCACCAACGACGCCACCGACTGCTGGCTCCTTGCGTACAACAGCGTTGAAGCCGTTGACATCGTCAGCGGTGTAGTCGACGATGCGCTTGGTGCCGTCGGGCTCGATGAGGGAGTACTGGCCGCGGACGACGCCATTTACGCGGCTCTCCACTTGGTTCTTGTAGTCGCCGGTGTTGGGGTCAGCCACGCCGTATTCGAAGCTGAACGCTTCGTTGTCAGCGGGCACCACTGAGCCGTGGGCTACGGCCAAAGCGCAGAGAAGGGCGACGAACTAAAGAAAATGAAATTTTATTATAATCTGAATCCTAGCCGATATTATTTGAATAATGGAGAGCTTTTGCAAATAATTTCTATAACAATAGGCATTGTCTAATTAATATTCCTTTAACTGAAATCCTTGCTGAATATTTGTATGAATTTTGTTACCTTAGCTGCCATGGTGAATAAGTATATTTGACTGATACTAATTTTACATTCTGAGTAGCTTTTATACTAAATTTAAAGTGTCGTCACTCGTCATATGTGGTTGATCTTTAAAAAATCGTACTACCTAATGTTCATAAAATACGGAAACACAAGGCCATGAATCTGGAAAATAAAGTACTCATAAAGAAAACATTATCATAAACATTTAATAATTATTAGAGCAATGTTAGCAGACGTTATTTATGGTTGATAGATCACACGCCTTTTTCATTCCGAGCCTTTATTAAAAAGCAATAATGTATGCAAAGTCCATGTAAATTTATGTGAATCTTATTATAATTTCTCTTAATAAAATGGATTATAAACAGTCACGTGCTAAAAATAGGTCTTTCATTTTAGGTATATTATGTTTATTTTTGTAGTGTATTCTAAAATTAGCACAACTTTTAGAATAACTCGTTTTTAATTATTCTTTAGGACATTTAAGTAATGAAGGGTTAATAGAATGTTAATGGTTTTGGCACAGTAATATTGTAATACTGTGGTTTTGGTATGTGTTTTAATTAAAAAGGACTATTGTTCTGCTTAAAATAAAGTACCTACTTAATATTTAAAACTAATTTTTATTATGAAAATAACATTTGCATTTTTACAAGTTTTAAAAGCTTAACAAATAAAATAATATAATTTACACAGCTTGGTTTTCAGAATGTAAAATGTGATTGGAAGCTTTTCCATGATAGATAAATGAAAAAAATAGGTAAGTATGTGATTTAAGTACAAACAGCAAAAGAAAATTTTAAGAGGCTTATTTATTGTAGGTACCTATTTTTACTATAGATATATAGATTTAGTATATATAAATACGGGAGTAATTTTTAAGGCATTATATTTTGAATTTACATGCAGTAGTACCAAAAATACAATCATAATAATATGTATCTTAGTTGATTAACATAAGTTTAATTAAAAAAAAAAAGACAGAGTCACGTGAAAACGTTAATGCATTTCAAAAAGTATAAAAGGTTATAAGAGTTCATTATAATAAATGCTCCATTTATATGTAATGTAGGAGTGGATTATTGTTTTGATGTAATGCTATTCCGTATCTAGTCACCAAGAATGACTGGATAGATAGTTAGTCTTTTAGATAGGACATTTCCCTTTACGGACAGTTAGTCATACTGTATGCTGTACCTACGCAAATGTGATACACGTGAAATGTATATAACTGCTCGCCCGGGCTGTGTCTGTGCCCTGTTTTGTCAGTTTTACACATTTTTTTCAGTAATTATCCTGATCCCCGAAAAAACTTACGCCCCTTAATTTAGTTTATTGCTATATTTATTTATTCATACTTTATTGCTCGGAAATAACTTAACAGTACTAGGAACTTAATCTAATATAAAATTAAAACAAATGGCGGTCTTATCGCTAAATAGCGATTTCTTCCAGACAACCAGACGTACCTACGGAAGAAAGTTAGTTTGAGGAGAGGAATAGGGCAGAGCATAAATATAATAAGTAAGAATATATTAATATGTAACTATACATTTAAAAAAAATAGAAAATATTCGATCACGAGGCGAGATTCAAACCCGCTTATTTCCACCAATCCGGGGTGGACGCCTGAGCAATTCGGCCATCCGTGATCCCGCCATTCCAGAGCAATCGAATTTATTCTCTCCTCTTTGTTTTATGTGTTTTTATGTCTAAGTTCCAGTTTTATGTGTCTAAGGGTCAATTTTATGTGTCTAAGGGCCAGTTTTATGTGTCCAAGGGCCAGTTTTATGTGTCTAAGGGCCAGTTTTATGTTGTTTATTGGTCTTAAGATTGTCATTTAAATATTTTGTTCGTTATTTTTTTTTCTCCCTCTATTAGGAAGGTTTTCCTTGTTCCCCGGAGAACCTATTTTAAGAAAAATATGGGAAAAATAAAAACTTTTCGCGGCGTTCTCGTGCTTTGAACTAAGAATAATTTTAATAAATATTCATTATGTAATTGATATAACCATAATATATAAAGGAATACATTAGCAAGTGTCGAAGGAAACGGTGAAGGTCTTAGGAAATGATTTTATGAATCATTTAGATAAACCAGTTGTCCTTTTAAATATCACTGTTGATACTTTTTGCGGGCGTTTTATATCTATTGGTTAGGTACGCATTTTCGCATTCTTTATTTGTAAACATTGTATATGATATATCTAGTTAGTAATAGATACTTTGTCGTTAATTAATGAATTAAATGATCATAATATTTCATTATCCTATTGAAGTAAAACTTCTTTAGGCGCGTTAAGAGCAAAATTTCAATTCACGCCATGGCAGTACTGTCACGTCATGGAGTCAGGCGACGATTTTGGTATCTTTGAATCTTGGCAAGGAAGTTTCACTTTCGACACGTGTCTTCGGCACACGCGCTCTTTTTTAAATTATTAAGTTGAATAAAAATAGTCACAGATTGTAGTTTTGAAAAAGTTTTTGCAGGGTTTTCTTTAATTAGGTATGCTTTTATCGCATTAACATACAATGATCATCAGGTACCTAGAGGAATTCGTCATTCTCACTATAAAGAATCTCGAGAGCAAAATATATAATATTATTGTGTAGAGACAATGACCACCTGGTAACTAGTGATGCAACGAATACTACTTTTACGAATACGAATACGAATACGAATATCAAACCTACTATTCGGCGAATACGAATACGAATACGAATAACTCGCCTTGGTAATAAAAGACTTATTTATTTAATGAATGTTTACTCTTCTAATAATTAAAATTTACAATAGGCAAATTTTTATTTAAAAAACATAAAATTCGTAGATTTTCTGGTTCTAGGCGATTTTTTTTTCAGTCTGGATGTTTCCAGCCGTTGAAAAAAGTCTTTCCGAAGCGACTGTACATGGCTTCAGTGAAAAATATTTTTGGGCGAGTTTTTTCAGACTTGGAAAATGGACATCATCTCGCCAAAAGGCCAGTGGATCAGCAGTCTCTGCACAAGTCATATTTTGCGCGCGATTTTTAAATCTGTAGTAAATAGAGTTGCGTACAAAAATATTCGTTTTTAAATATCTATTAGTATATTCGCCGAATACGAATATTCGGTAAATGTCTACTATTCGGCGAATACGAATATTCGTATTCGTATTCGTTGCATCACTACTGGTAACACGAAAATAATTAATATAAATAGGTAACAAAAATGTCTGTTCATAAGTCTTAGAATTTACATAGTATTCTAAACCAAACATTTTTAAATTATTGATTATCATCAGCTATCAATTATCATTTAGCAGAATATAATATTATGCATTGAAAATACAAGGCCATAATATATTTTATCTGTTTATAGGTACTTACGCCTAATGAATTTAATGCAAATCTAATGCATATTCCAGTAACAATATAAATTAGACACATATTAAGCGAAATCATTAGATGAATATTGAATCAAAAAAATCCATGCGAATGTAACCATAATATCTGTCAACTGTGATAATATGTAGGTAACTAAAAATAAATATTTTTTTTGTTTTATTTCACTTTATGCCGTTTATCTTATCGATTGTGTAGTTTTTTGAGATATTCTAGTATTCTTTTTGAAAGGCAGAATTTCTAGATTTTTTTTTATAAAAACATGTTTGTTGTCATTAACAGCTATTATTGATTGGTAGTGTTGGTTTTCCTCATGCGACCAGTAGGTAGTGACGTCCGCGTCGATGCGATTAAAAGTGACGTCGAATTGTTGTAAAAAGTGCAGTTCTCTTCCTATAGTTCGACATTATGGATAGATCTAAATGTAAATATTATATTAACACACTTCTAGGTTTCTGCTACATTGTAAAACCACCAAAATTTATTTAATTATTCGAAGTACTTAGCCAATATTACAAGAACTTTATAATTACATATATTTGCATTCGAAATAGCTCAGAAAGATCTATATTTAATAACGCTATAATTATTATTACTCTTTCCATAAATGCGAATGTGTATTGAATTATTATGTATATTTATTTTGTGGCAGTGGGTTCAAAAAACACAATTATTTATCTTTAACATTTAAATTTATTCATATGCATATGTACAATAATCTATTTACATATAACACGTCGGTACATTTGGTTTATTAAATAGCCTTCAAGTTACAGTTTACCAGTAGGTTGAGTAGTATGGGGAAGCATAACGGGTGTACGCGCTAGGGGCAAAGAGAGAGTGACCAGTGCTGTAAAGAGCGGGGGCAGCGTAGGAACGGGCAATCACAGGGGCACCGGCGTAAGAGCTGGTGAACACTGGGCCAGATGAAGAATAAGAAGAAGAATGAGAGACAGCTGGAACAGACGCAGCGTACGTACTGAATACTGGGGCAGATGCAGCGTACGTGCGAGCAACAACTGGGGCAGATGAGGCATACGAGTATGCGGGAGCGGCAGCGTAATATGAAGGAGCGGCGAATGAGCTAGTTGCTACTAGAGACGGAGCTGATGCTGCGTAGAAAGTAGGGGCGGCAACAGCCTTGGTGGCAACAACGGCGGGAGCTGACGCAACTACGGCTGGGGCGGACGCTACTACGGGAGCGCTGGCAACGACAGGTGCAGCGTATGTGCGGGCGGCAACAACAGCGGGAGCAACGGCGGGAGCAACGACAGCGGGAGCAGCAGCAACAGACGCAATCACTGCGGGGTCCTTGCGTACAACCGCGTTGAAACCGTTCACATCATCAGCGCTGTAGTCAACGGTGCGCTTGGTACCGTCAGCGTCGAGCAGGGAGTATTGGCCTTGAACAACGCCCCCGGAACGGGTCTCCACTTGGCTCTTGAAGTCACCAGTGTAGGGGTCCGCCACATCGTACGCGAAGCTTGTGTAGTCGGTGTCTACTTTCGCTACTGGTACCACTGAAGCATGGGCCAGAGCCACCAGAGCGGTAAGAACTACAACCTGAAAGCAAAATAAAGACTTACATTATTATCAAAATTCTGGAATAAATCCGAGGTTAGCACTGACACAAATAACGAGTTCACTTTATGCCGTTTAATGAATCGACTATCAATGAGATGTAGAATAATTTGCAAGTTATAATTTAAATAGTTGTCACACACCTTAGCTGCCATTGCTGCTTGTTCAAGAGAATCTTGTCAAGTGAATACTGATGATTCTAAGTTGGAGCTTTTATAAGGAGTCGCGGGCGTGGCTAGTGCGTGGTCTTTTGATATTTTAAACCACATGCACAAGTACATGGTAATGTACGATGTATCCGGAAACGCAAGGCCGTCCGCTGATCTGGAAAGTACAAAGAAATGAATAATTTGTATCAATTAACGTGCCTTTCCCGTGGAATTCACTCATGATTGATGTTTGCTATAGCAGTCTAGCTGTTGACAATTTATGGGTTCAAGTTTTTGTTTGCGTTGGGAATAATTAAAATTTTGAGCTCGGATGTCCAATTTGAGTCAATGCTATGGGTTAATGGTGGCGATATATGTATACCATTTTAATGTAATGTTTTTATTGTATGCAGCAGATGGAATATTAAGGTCTTGTGAGTTGTGAGAAAGCATTTCTGCAATTCATTGGATTGTCCCTACTACAAATTTAGCAAATTTATGGACCATTTTGCGCAGGTTTTTATGAGTTTACAGGCGAGTTACCGCGAAATAAAGTGTGCTTAATGCTTGGGCGAGACACGACATTTTGTAAGAAAGATTTAGATACGATTGTAAACCAAAATTGTTATTGCTGTATAAGGATTAAGGATTTTTATTATTAGCTATCTATTATTAGCATCTCACGTACGGTGTCGTGTGGAGACATAATAATGACCGCTGTTTGGTTAAAGTATTAGGCTTGTATGCTAATATTATTTCGGTTACATATGATATTGTATTCATATTTTATCCTATTATTTTATTCCTATTTGTTCCATTTTTACCCGACTGTGATTGAAGGAGAATAACGTTTTTTATGAATTTTCCTTTGATGAAACATCTTTTAAAATTTGATTCTTGTAGGGCTTTACAAAAAAAAAAAAATAAGGTGCATACTAGGTAACAATAACTGCAATACACGAACCATAATCAATACAACCAACATAACATTTTGTTATGATTATTCGTTAAACTGCATATTAATTTTTGTCTATTTATCTTATGCGTTTATGTATACGTAAAAAAATACTTGGACAAAATACCTTATACATTCCATATAATCAAAAATCGAAGAAAACATTTTTTACAAAGTATATAAAATTTATACAGCATCGTATTTACATAATTTAAAGCATAATGTTAAAGTATCGAAGAAAGAAGTTATCGATAAAGGGATTCGGCGCAAGGCCGCCAAGCTTTTATTATGCTGTGTACACACTAGTATTTCTTTTTATTTGTTTTCATATAATATTTATGTATAAGGTAAAATCGCGTAAAATATAACTTGGTAATACATAATTGTAACTATTGCATCTGTATTTTTTCTATCCGTTATTGAAAGTACAGTGAGTTGCTACTTTTCAAAATAAAACACGAATATTAAATTCAAAAAAAATCAATAATTTGACCCAATTTATTTATTTTCATTCATAATTACTATTTAAATGTTCAAGCAATAATCCTGCTACATCATAGTGCTCATTTAAATTTTTATCAATAAAAGTTAAAAATGTTAATTTTAACGCTAGTGCGTCCACAGCATAAACAAACTTCGTCTGTTACTTTAGGAAGTGTATAATTATGTCAACATGAAACAATCTTGACATGAGATGTTATGCTTCCGGAATTTACAAAGTAATTATTTTCTTATAAAGACTTAATAAAGATGTATCTATTGAGCTTGAAATGTATATTTTTGATTGTGTTTTATTATTCCACGAATGTGACTTGATTTCGAATCGTGTGATTTCATATTGAAAAATATCGCACATGGGTCGAAAAAAATATCATTTCTTATTGAATAGTAGGTATGAGCTTTCGGCCCGCAGATTCACCCGCTTTGTCTAAAACTAAGCAAATTATAATATACTAAAACCTTAATCAAAAGCACTAACTACTAGGTATTCTGATAACGTAAAAATACTTAAGCAACTAAACAACTTCACTACATAGTATAAAACAAAGTCGCTTTCTCTGTCGCTATGTCCCTTTGTATGCTTAAATCTTTAAAACTACGCAACGGATTTTGATGCGGTTTTTTTAATAAATAGAGTGATTCAAGCGGAAGATTTTAGTATGTAATTTATTAGGTTTTAGACAAAGCGGGCGAAGCCGCGGGCGGTAAGCTAGTTTTCAATAAAGTGTGTTTTACCATGATAAATTAAAATAAATAATACAGTACGTTAGGTACTGGAGGTCATCAGGAAAGCTTTTTATTTTTTTCTCAAATCAAAGAATGAATTCGAAAGCTGATAATATAATATAAGATTATTAGGTTAGTTTAATACATCCACCATGTGATAAATTTAGATAAAGGGGTTTAATAATCTACAGCTATCAGCCAACCCATCGTTAATTTCGTAGGAGCTTAATCATAAGTTTGATTAGCAACATGTGATATGAGATTTATCGTGAAACATATTATGCTACAGTAATAATCCATATTGTATACAGTCTTTATCCTTTGTAGTATTACTAATGCGAAAGTGTGTATGTTTGTCTTTCTTTCACTTCGCAACGGAGAGATTTTATATAAGTATTGTTGTGTATGCAGATACGTGGTTAGGAAGTTAGAAATTAGTATATAGGCTACTTTTTACTGCTGTAAAATTTTATTTTCGTGGGAAGATTTCATTATGATACGAGTACGTATTTGGATTACTTTAAATTCTGATTGATCACGCTTTACTGCCTATTTATGAATTAACGGGCAAAGTATTATTATAAATATGCTTTAGTTTTAGTTTATTTATTAAACTGGTAGGATTATAAATGCAAAAATCTGTGTGTACATAAGCAAAAGTCAATGTAATTTTTACACATTTGTATTTTCTCGAATCCTGTCAATGTTGATTGTAGTCTGATGACTATGTCTGCACTACAACAATTAAACGTGCTTAATAAGGAGAATTATTAATATATCAATATTATTACGCTGTGGGTGGTCATCTGCTAAGTAAGGTTACGTATTATAAATTGTTTCTTCCACATATCTTGATGATAGATGTTATGTCGTTGCTTCTCGCGATATGCAGTGGAACATAGATGAATAAATTCAAACAGTTGATCCTTGCATAAAAGATTGGCTGATCCATGCAACTGCCTTTTTTATATCATATTATTTTTATGTGATTTAAATTTTTTTAATAGTTCTTCTATTTGCCGATGCCCCGCCATTTTTGATAGTGATATTGTTAAGGTGGGTACAGACTGGTGAAACGTAACATGAAATGTAATGCCGGGTACAGACTGGAGAAACGTAACATGCAATGTAACATTCTGCCTTTCATTGCATGTTCGCTGCAAGCGTGGACGCATA
>CAJQZM010033008.1:0-15682 GCA_907164665.1 Colias nastes | reverse complement strand
ATTAACTACATTTTTAAAGATTTAATACGTGAAGGAATTGTAGTAGTGTATATGGATGACATTATTATTAAAGCTAAAACTTCTGAAGAGCATTTGCGAAAAGTAAAGTTAGTGATTAAAGACGCAGCTAAGCATGGGTTAATCATAAAATGGGAGAAATGTCAATTTTTTAAGACGACTGTCGATTATTTAGGATATTATGTAATATGCCGGGGTACTGTTCGCCCGTCAGAGGCAAAAACATTAGCTGTACGAGATTTCCCGCGGCCTACGACAGTAAAATCGGTTCAAAGTTTCTTGGGTATGACAGGGTATTTTCGTAAATGTATACCTGGATATTCACTAATTGCCCGACTGTTGACTGTTTTACTGAAAAAAGACGTTAAATTTGTATTTGGTATTAGAGAGATAGAAGCCTTCGAGAAATTAAAAGCTGCATTAGTGTGTGAGCCTGTTTTAAAACTGTATCGTCATGGTGCAGAGACCGAGTTGCACACAGATGCATCTCGTTTAGGGTATGGTATGATATTAATGCAGAAAGATTGTAACGACCGCAAATTTCATCCTGTATATTATGCAAGTGGAAAAACGACGGATGCTGAATCTAGATTTAGATATAGTAGTTATGAATTAGAAGTATTGGCTATTGTAAAAGCGCTAGAGAAATTTAGAGTGTATCTGATTAATATAGCGTTTAAGATTGTAACCGATTGTCAAGCTTTTACTGCTATTGTAAGTAAAGAGAAAGTATGTTTGCGAGTTGCGAGATGGGTAATTTTGCTTGCTGATTTTAATTATTCAATAGAGCATAGACCAGGTAAAAATAGGCCACATGTTGATGCGCTTAGTAGACATTCCTTACCGGAAGTATTGTATGTTTGTGAAAATGACGGTGGTTTGATTGCGCGATTGAGAAGTGCACAAGACGATGGGTCTGGAAAAAAGCTACACAACAGATGTAGCAGCCGACGAGGACAATTGAGGGCAATTGTCGATGCAGGATGGCCGAATGTAGAATGGTAATTTTTAGAAATAAGTTTCTCTATTTTATTGTTTCATTGCACCTTTGTTCTTAGCAGTATGGCCAAATGTGGAATGGTCATTGTTAGATTTAAGTTTCTCTATTTTATTGTTTTATTGCACCTTTGTACTTAGCCGTAAGTATTTTTTGAGAGAAGGTTGTAAAATAAAGTGATTAAGATAAATTCCCAAATAACAGATGTTTAGATAAGATAGTTTAGATAATAATTTGTATGCGTGGGAACGAAGACGGTTGCGGGGTGAGAAACCCAGGTAGAAAGTAAGATCTAATTGTATGGGACTCGAAGAGTCAGTCCCTACTTAACTTCGATGTACGACAGACGTCTGTCCTTTAACTCTGTCAATGTTTTCTAATAAATACTCACTTTAAATTAACCGCCCCGTGATTCCTAACTTATAACAACTTAATAAACATTTAGTATCCTATCCTATAATTACCGATACTACAGAAATATTCTTTATTATTTTGATTGAGTGATGTCAAATGTCAAAAAAGTAAATAAAGAGATTGCCATACATGGAATTTTGGATTCCATGAATAATAATCGAATATCGAATTTGATTAAAATTAAATTAACTGCCATGTTTTTTGTGCATAACATGTGCTTTTTTCATATGCAATTGTATTTGTAATAATGCGAAAAATTTATGTAACTAATTTTAATTTACTATATATTCCATAATATCAAGGTAAATTTCTTGGAAAAACAACACTAAATTTTTTAGGTCCATACTATAGTTACTGAAAATCGTTAGTTACCGACCGATTTCGGTCGAGATCGATGTCGACTAATGTGTCGAGACTACGCCAGCAGTTCTATATATTATCACAGGAATAAATGTCCAATACGTCGTGATGTGAAATAATGGTTTTTGATTTACGTAATTAATCGTGCTCTTAATCAGTTGTCAAACATATCATTCATGCTTAATGGGTGTTGAAGTGAGTGATATTCGTGATATTATAATATGTATAATCTGAGAGCTGTTTTGATGTTATGGAAAATCAAATACAATTATATCATAGGTATATGTTATGCTCAAAATGCGAAAAATTTGTTCAAAACGCATTGTGATCTAAGTAAAAAAAAACCACGACGCGAAATTCGTGTTGTGGCTCTAATGAAAAAGCAGAAAACGCGTTCTGACTGATTATTTTTAGTTGGTATTTGATACCACGTGTTTTGAACATTAGTTGGATTTCGGCACTCGAGCGTAACATAATCATATACAAATTTACTTTTTTGTAAGCTTAAAAGTTCAACAAATATAAATACTTCAACATAAGTTTACCTAGACTTCAATATTATTGATGTAAATCAATTTGTTTAGCCTAACATCTTGACTTGCTTGTATTATAAACACGATCATTTAGGTCGCAACTCGCAAGTCCCTGCTACATTTCAATTTAGCTTATAACGCACTACTGGAGAAATACAGTCGCCTTTTCTCTTAAATTGTTTACTGAATTATATAATCTTATCTATTGGTCTATAAAATTTTATTTTTATTGTTTCAAATGCTAATAATTCTAGTATACATCACTAGCCTTGACAGACGTCCTTTCTTTGCGAAAAGCTAGAGAAATTTTTATTTCTGTAGCTTCTGTTTTTTGTGTGTATTAAGCTAAGTACCTCATCACTAAAAAAAGAGCGTGTGTGCCGAGCACACGTTTCAGAAGTGAAACTTACTCTATAACGTGACGGTATTGCCGCGCCACCTTGAAATTTCACTCTCACCAGTTGTGGAATCTGTATTCCGATAGTAGGTAATTGGAAACGGTGAATTTGATAAATACAATTCTACAATTACTTAGTACTTACTGCTAGAAATTATTTGTGATCTACTTTCTGGTAAATCGTGAAAATTATTGCTGCTCCGCAGAAATCATCTAAGAAGCAATACAGTTAGGTGATAGGATATAAAATTGTTATAAACTACATAAAAGAAAGAAAGAAAGAATAATTTATTTTGCCAAAAGCCAACAACAGATATAATAAAAAGAATAAGAAATACAAAACAGAGAAAAAGACAAAAGTGTGGCAGACCTTTAGCAAAAAGGGGACCAGCTCAGTATTTTTTCAGTTATAATTTAAACTTTTTAAGTTTGTGACAAACTCTATTTATTTGAAATTACTGTGTTTGAAAATTCAGATGAATTAGCAAAAAGCGCCACGAAGGGTTTATTTAACTATTCAAAGGTCAAAGGTCGTTAAGTCACGGGTCCGAAGCATGTCAAAATGTAGACATTTACATACGAATTCTAAAAGATACATACGATACGTAGGTTAAACGTGTATTTTTTGAAAATCCTTATAATTTATGACAGGGTAAAAATTATAGAAATATTTTGGAAATTGTATTTTTGTTTATTACTATCTGTTTATTGTACACATTGCATCCCAGCATTATCTTTAAACTAGCTGCGCTTCGCGGTTTCACCCGCATGGCTCCGCTCCTGTTGGTCTTAGCGTAATGATATACAGGGTGTAATCGTTAAGTGTGCACAGCCGATTATTCCGTAACTGTTACAGATATCAAAAAACTTTAAACTGATATTGGAAGTACTATACCTAATGAGTAAAATGACAATGGGGAATATTCATGTTTTTCTTTTTTGTCTTAAATTAATAGTTTACTATTTTATAACGTAGAAAAAAATATTAATGGGCTTCAAAATACTCTAGATATTTTTAAAAATGAAATTTAAAACTTTTAAAAAATTTAAGCAGTTCAAACGCTGCCATTTTGCGCGCGCTCTGCGTGACGTCACATGACACGTCCAGTGGGTGTTTACCTTAGTGTTTACTATGGAGTGATGAATACAATGTCGTGTCAGATGACGTCACATTTCGTTCGACCTATGGTGGCGCGTTTTGGAAGTTTGAATTTCGCTCCCTTATTTTGCACTTTTTGAATATTAGTGCTGATTTACACAGGGTCAGTAACTGACTACAAATTCGAGGCAAATCAGTGTTGACCCGAAAAAAACCCTGTGTAAACAGATTTGAAGTCAGTACAGAGGCTTGAAGTCAGCGCTGAGTTGAATATTCGGACACGAATATTTTAGAGTCAGTTGGCGCCCCCGGCCACCCGCGCACCCCCAAGTCAGCCAAATAAACCCCGTGTAAACAGACAAGTCAGTGCTTGGTTAGTCATTGCCGCTGCGTTGTAGAGTGACCACGTTTTTTTCGCTGGCGATAAAAATGACTCGTAAGCGAAGACGAAACCTTAAAATTGGTGCAATTATATGGCAAAAACGAGTGCCTTTGGGATATTAAATCCCTAAATCCATTTTCTTACCCATTGTCGTTTATTTTTAGTTATATCTCATTTTCTACAATTTCTATTAACTCATTCAACAGCAAAATTGATAAATTTTTCAACAAATAATTAAATCGTCGTTTCAGTTGTTTTCGTGAATTCATTTTTCCCACTGACTTCACAAACGTGTGGTCACCGTGAGAAACGCACCACTACTACTTACTTCATGTAAACAGTTAAAGTCAGTCGCGGCGCCGAAATTGACGCCGCGACTGACTAGTCTACTGACCCTGTGTAAACCAGCACTTATTTTAGGGGTTTAAATAATAAGTAAATAAAAAAAAATCTTTTTCATTATAATGTTACGATAATAAGTATTCGAGAAAAAAATATTTTAGGCCATTTAAAATTTTATGCATATTCCCTATTGACAATAATATCTTTTTAAAAATAAAACGATAAAAATGTTACATGAAACGCTCCCATACATTTTGTATTCAAAGCAAAAGTTCGAAATGACATCCTTGTATTGGAATACCATTGTATTCCACGTCGAGCTCTATTTACAGTTTCTAAATGAACTTTCATTAAAATTTGTGAACTAATTAAAGCACAAAATCTAATAAAAAAGCAAAACCTATCATATTAAATGTTTGGAATAGTCATATTTCATACTAAATATATGGGTGTTTGATGTAATTTTTTTTGGATATTTCTCGTTTTATTTTTAAAATGTTATGATTGTCATTTTACATTTCAATATCAGTTAAAAGTTTTTTGATATCTGTAATAGTTACGGAATAATCGCCTGTGCACAGTTAACGATTACACCCTGTATATGTACAGTTCGATTCAAACCTAATAGCGGTTCGGAATTTAGCTGCGAGTGCAGGCGCGCGCAGGTACAGTCAAGATTATAATCCCACTGATACCCAAAATTGCGTATTATGAAACGGAACGTACGATGTTCCGAGCTGCCATTAAGTTTGAATCGTACTGTAACATAATAACACAATCTATATAATAAATTAATAACATACAGACAAGAGGACGACGCCCGTTAGGGTTCCATTTTTTTTTCCTTTGAAGTTCACAATCCTGAATCGCCAAATGTGTTGCCAAGCATAAAACTCGAAAACCACTCGACCAATTCGACTATTTTTTTAACGATTACACCGAGTTTAAACGACACACATGTATAACATTCAGTTATGTACTTGATTTGTTAATAGACTGTGGAAACTTTATAGTGAGTATGGTCAATGTTAATAAATATTTGCGAGATCAAAATTGAATACTGCGTAGTATTAAATTTATATTGATATTAGCTGCGCTCTGCGGTTTCGCCTGCGCGCATTATTGAGTTTTTAATTAAAATAATATACCGAATATTCAAACTTTTCCATAACTAAAATAAACAAATATTTATATAGCAAGCACATACCTGTCTATTGTCATTGTTTCCGTCATCCCCTTCTACTTCCTCTTCCTCTTCCCCGCCCTCGACTTCTTGTTCTTCATCCATATCTTCCTCATCCTCCTCACCTTCCTAATTAAAAAGAAAAATAATGTTTTAACTTCTAAAACTTTCTATAATGAATGTGCAGTCAATAATAATTAGCAAGTGAATGGAATATTTATTAAATTCGATAATAAATTTATTAATCAAAGAACTAACATCAAGCAAAATAAAGTAATAAATTGAATCTTGCATTTTTAATATCAAGCAATGATTACCCTGTACATAGTCCCGGAACATCTTTCATCATCTTCTTCAGAATCGACGACGATCACCCCTTCATCATCTTGGTCGCAGCGAGACGATGTCGGCACTTGATATTCAACCTCCACTGATCTTTCGAAACCCTAACATTTCATCCATAAATAAAAATATGGTTTGTTTGAAAAATCAATATAATAAAATAAATGAAGCAATTTTGGCTCATTGACAAATTTTTAAACATATCAATGATCTATATAACTGTGTAGATAGTACTGTTATTGATAGGAAAGTTCTTAGAGATCATTAAAGGAATAATATACTCATAGATAGTTACTTGTACTCTCGTCCGTTTAGCCGTGACCGGTCTGGCTTGTAAGCGTCGTTTTTGCGGGCGAGCATCAGGCGGCGGGTGAGATGTGCTGACGCCGGGCGGAGCGTGGGACGTGCTGACGCCGGGGGCCACGTGCGACGTGCTGACGCCGGGCGCGACGTGTGACGTGCTGACACCGGGAGCCACGTGTGACGTGCTAACACCGGGGGCGACGTGTGACGTGCTGACGCCGGCGCCCGAGTGCGACGTGCTGACGCCGAGCGCAGTGTGCGATGTGGTGACCATGGGCGCCGAGTGCGAAGTGCCCACGGGGGCCGCGTGCGACGTGCTCACTACGGCGGTCGCGTGCGAAGTGCTCACACTCGACGCTTGACCGGTGCCCACTGTTGCAGCGCTCCCTGCGCTTGCTGCAAGGAAATTTGAAAATTTCTAAAATTATGACTGAATGTTTTCAGTTTTAAATCATTATCATCAATCCATCTAATATTAAATTGTTATATTTATTGACTTACAGACTATGCCATTTAATTCTTTATAATTTACCTGGAGCTGGAGTAGGAAGAGTTGGCTGTGCAGGCGCAGCGGCTGCGGCAGGTGAACTCGCAGCGGCGCTCAACGAGCCAGAACTGGCGCCACTCGGCTGTTCGATACGTGGTAGTACGAGAGCGACCGCCTAAAAATAAATTATAACAAGCATAGATATAAGATATACATTGTTGTTTAATTTCATTTCGCCTTTAATTTTTATCCTGCAAAACATTACACTGTACACACCTGTTGAGGGGCTTGGGAATGTGTTGTAGACTGTGTTGTACTATCACTGGAGCCTGAGCTGCCCATTCCAGCTTCACTGGTGTCCATATCCTGTAAAATCGTAAACCCACCTTTATTTATTCTAGCTAGCTGCCATTTTATGTTTTGATGCTTGGTTATGATGTGTGGTGCGTGATTCATTATACCAGGATAACAAAATCGAAATTTTGTATGAAACCAATAATATGTTTTCCTCCCACCACCTTTCCATCTTAGTTTAACAATTGCTACTGATGAAGCCTTGAGTTTTAATAATACTATTTGCTTGCTTATCAATTAGATGACACTAGAAACGAATGAGTAATTTTTACAAGCAACAAAAACAAAATTTACAAAAACCAACGACTTCATGACTTCATTACTCAAATCTCACATTCAGTTAAAATTACATTTATAATCAAGGAATTTACATAATATGAATAGTTTATGAACCAGTACCTGCGTCGATTCCGGCGGTGCGGTGGAAGCAGCAAGAGCAGCGCGTGTGAGAGGTCGTGAGGAAGACGCGGGCATGTATTCAGTTGTGTGCGCATCGTGCGGCGCCGTAGGTCCGACTTGCGCCATCGGCCTGATGGACGCAAGCGGCGTTTCACCACCACGCCTGCTCCCAGACACACTCTGTTGCGCTACACCTATATTTTAAAACGTTTATCTGATATAATCCAAGAGTAATCAATAAATAGCTGATTATTATCATTTAACTTACAAAAGAAGCAAGTGATTAACTTGTGATAAGTTAAAATATAAAATGTGCTGGTTAAACCAAATCTGGCTTCTCAACAACAGAATTGTAATGAAATATTTTTAATCATAAAATAAAATATTTAATGTAAGAGCAATTATAGTATTGTACTTTCTAAATGACATTAATAAACTCATTTCAAATATTTTCAATAATTACATATAAAAATCATCTCACCTGCCATGGGTTTAATATTTGCTGTTGGAGGTTCGGTAGTCGCCTTATCTGAAGTAGCCTGTTGTTTGGAAGCTGATGCTTGGTTAGCCAATTGCCTTTGCAACATATTTACTTTCTGCATCAAAGCTTCAACTTCTCTATTTCGTTCAGCCTGTACCTCTCCTCGCTCTTTTTCCAGCCGAGATAGGCGTCCTTCATATTGGGATTTTATAAGCGCTAATCTTACATCTTGTTCGTCCCTAGTGCTCTGTTCGATTGTATCTATTTTTGAACGTGATTCATCTAATTCACGAGTTAATACGTTTTTCAACTCGGTAAGTTGGACAATTTTGTTTTTAGCTTGTTTCAAGACTTGCTTAGCCTTCTCCTCTTTATCCATATTGGCAGTTCTTAAGGTTTCCAATTCCTGTTTTAATTTCTCATTATTAGCCTTCTCAGCATCCAACTGACTTTGTATCTCACTTAACTGTTCTTCAATCTTTTTGGAACTTTCAGCGGCTGCCGCACCTGCGGCTGCTGCATCGCCCTCGTTCTTTTTCTTTTCTTCTTCAACGGTTTTTACTAATTCGTCGTATTGTAACTTATATTTTCTAGCAATCTTTCGTATTTGCATTTCCTTGTTTTTAATATCATTAAATGAAGCTTCTTTGTTAGATAGCTCTTCAGTTAGTTTTGTGTTAGTGTCAGAAACGGAATTATTTTCAGCTTTTAATTTAGCTAACTCTTCAGTAACTCTGGCCATATCCTCCTTGAGCACTTGTAATTCTTCATTAAGTTTCTTGTTTTCTTCCATAAGGACATTTTGTTGACGAGATAAAGCCATAGTCTGTTCTTCTAATTTAGTTTTCTCTATTTTTATAGCCGTTATTTCTTCCGTTACTTTACGGAGACTTTCTTTTTCATTGGTAAGCATTTTTGCCAATGTTTCCCTTTCGTTTTGTAAACGCTTCCAATCCTCGGGGCTGGTTTTGTTCGCACGTTCCACTAATGCATTAACTCTTGTTCTCCATCGGGCACAGTCTCCCTTTATAGATGTATTTTCTGATTGCAATGTTTCGTTCTTTGAAGTTAAGTCTGATATTTTTTCTTGTAAAGGAACAAGTTGTTCCTCTAATAGTTTTACTTGTGTTGAAAGTTCTTCGACGCGTTTCGATAATGTGTCTCTTTCTTCCCTGAGGATTCTGTTACTATCAGTAATAGCATTGAGTGTTTCCACTTTTCTGAGAATATCAGATTGTTTATTGACGGTAACCATACCTATTTCTGATCTTTCTCTTTCTGCTGCCAGAGCCAATTTGCATTCATCTAGTTGTTTTTCAGTTATTTCAAGCTGTGATCGTAGTCGCATTGCTTCGGCTTGGATTATATCATATTTAGCAATAGCGATATCTTTTTCTTTTCGTAAGAACTTGACAATTTGGAATAATTGTTCAGAAGATTTTCCATCATCTTCACTCATAGATACATTAACATTTGAATCATTACCAGATTCATTCATGCTTTCTGAAAATGATCGAGATGCATGGGTAACAGAAAGTTGTGTACCCAAAGCTTGGATTTGATCATGTAATAATGAGTTTTGATCATTCAGATCTTTCAAACGTTGAATTAGTTGTTCATTTTCAGATGCAAGCATTTTTTCTCTCTCCATCCACGAGGATTTTTGCGACTCCATTTTTTCAATAGTCGTATTCTTTAAAGCTACCATTTCATTGAGTTCATTTTGCACTCTAGATAGATCTTCCTTTACTTGGGTTAACGTTTGTATATCTGTAGAATGCAATATCATTTCATGACTATATTTTTCTTCAGCCTTTTGAACAGCTTCTGATAATTTGTTAATATCTGCCCGTGCAATATCAAGCTCATTACGAGAACTTTCGTAATTTGAAAGAGCATTATTTAATTCTTCCTTGACCGCCGCCAATTCGTTCTTAAGAGAGGAATTCATTGTAGAATATTCACCATTAGCTTGTAGTGATAGCTCTGCTTCAAGTTCAGAACATTTGTCTTCCAGGGCTTGTAACTTCTTTGCATTCTCTTCCAGTTTTGCTGTTGTAGTAACTTTATAATCTTCATACTCTTTACTGAGATTTTTAAGTTCCTTTTCAGCCTCCTCCGATATATCACAATACTGTTTAACATGTTCTTTGGCTCTATTTAATTGTTCAAGAAGTGAAGAAATTTCATTATCTTTATCAGACAACTTATTTTCTAGTTCTTTTATTTTCTTAATGGAGTCAAGAGTACTGTCATTGCTTGGCGCTAAAGCAGCTCGTAATTTTTTAGCAAGTTCTTCATTGTTTTTATTTTTTTCCACTAGGTCTTCTCTAAGTTGTTGCATTTCTTTTCTCAATACATCAGCGGCATCTTTTTCTTCTTGCATTCTTGACTTAGCAATTTCTGTTTGGCGTTCAAGATGAGCTGCTAGTTCTCTGAACCGATCTTGTTCTTCCTGTAGTCTTCTTCTTAAAGCTGCACATTCTCTTGTTGCTTCATCTAGTCTTGATTCGATTTTAGTACGGTTTTCTGCCTCTACACGTTCCAGACTTGCTTTAATCAATTCAAGATTTTTTAATAATAAGGATTGTCCCTGACGTTCCCTATTTAAAACTTCCTTTTCAGTCTGTAGACGTAACTCTGTATCTTTCAATAGTTTATTCTTCGTATTTAAATTTTCTATTTGAATTTCGGCAGCAGCAAGTTTACCTTGAGCATTTAAAGTTTCATCTCTAAGATGTTGCAATGAAACTTCATGCTTAGCTATTGTTGAATTATATGCCTTATTTTTTTCTTCTAATGATTGAATTTGTTTCTTATAAGTAGTTATATTTGTTTGTAATATTCTAAGACGTTCATTATTATATTCTAAAGTGGAAGAACATTTACTATTGGCTGCAGTTAGTTTCGAAATTTCTTGTCTCATATTATCTATCTGTTCAAATAACATCCTCTCATTTGTAATTTTTTCTTCTTTATAAGTCTTATATTCTTCTCTTATCATTTCTAATTGCTTTTCAACCTCCTTGTACTTTACTTCAAAGTTAGATATTTCAACATTTTGAGGCTTAGGTGTAACAGCTTCCTGGGATGTATCCATTGAAAATGATTCACCTTTATCCATATCAGACTGGTCAAGAACGGAAGATACTTCGTGGCGCTTTCCCCTCATTAGATCATGATATAATTTTTTAAACATATCTCTTTGCCTAATCAGACCATTAACCATTTTCGTTTGTCTATCTTGAGCTTCAGTTAATTCAGAAACCCTTTGTTTTAAGGCTTCTAATTTGTTTTCCATTTCCCCACTTTCAAATTGCTCTTTTTGACGTTCTAATTCTTCTTGCTTATCAGTCAGATCACGAATCATGCGTAATAATTTTTGGTTATTGGCTTGCAATTCTTGAATATCCGTAAATGTAACTAGAGTCTTGGAAATAAGTCTTGATGAATTAAGATCAGAAGAACTTGTTGTATTACTATTACTTTGAGAAGAATCATGGTCACCATTAACAAGTCCACCTCTACTATGCTCTATTTCTTTTAGCAAAAAGCACACTTGCCGTCCTAAGTCAGCTAATTCTCCTTTCAATTTTGTATTCTCTCTATTGTAATGATTAGCTATTTTTGAAGTCTCATTGTAATCATCTCTAAGCCTATTGCATTCAATTGTCAAAGACTCAATTTGTTGAGACAATGCTGTGTTGCTTTCCATAGCTTCCACATATTCAGATTTTTGCTTCTGTAGTACAGGTGCTTTCTCTTCTAATTCTTGCACAATTCTATTAATAGTTATATTGAGGCGTCTATTTTCCTCTTTTTCTTGAGCCAATTCTTCTGATACTTTTACTAACTGAGAATAAATTTGAGTTAATGACATTCCTGATTTTAAAAGTTTACTTGCTATAGCTGCTGAAGGGGCAAGATCGCTCAAAGCCATTTCCAAATTTTGAGCATTTGCTGCTTTTAATAAATCATTTGCATGTTCAAGTTCAGTTTTTAATGATGCAATAATTTCATTTTTCTTTTCCATTAATTCTTCATGATCAATTTCAGCTTGTTTATATTTTGTCTCTAATTCACCATACTTTTCAGTTGCATCATTAAGTAATTTCTGTAATTCGGCAATACCCTCTGTTAACTCCAATGTTTTTGCTTCTGCATCATCATTCATTGTCTTAAATAAGTCAGCTAATTTAGTTTTAGCCTCTAGTTCTTTTTTGTATCCATCAGAAATTTTATTTTCTAATTCCCTCTGTTCCATTAATCTCTGGGTTAGACTTTCAACACGATTATTTAAATTCTTTTTAACTTCATTAAGTTGGGCTATTTGGTCATTTGCAACATTCAATTCTTCAACTTTTTCAGCAAGTTGAGTTTCTAAATTCACAACCCTACTAGTATTATTTAATCTGACAGTTTGCAATTCCGAAGTGAGTCTATCAACCTCTTCATTAAGAATATTTATCTGGGAATTTAGAAGAACTCTTTCTTGATCTAATCGTTTTTCACGGTACTGCAACGATAATTCTTTACTTTGAATGTCATCATTTAAAGCTAATGCTTCACATTTGGAATCAATAGCAGCACGTAATTGCTGGGAAATGGATGCTTCATTTGCTGTTAGCCTTTCAATTTCTGTGTCACGTCTTTCTAATATCCGTGTTAGATCATTCCTTTCATCAACTGCAGCATCTCTAGCACTCTTAAGAGAAATGATTTCATTTTCCAATCGGAAAACTTTTTCACGGGACTTTTCAAGTTCAGTGTTAAGGGTTTTAACTTGCTTTTCATATTCCGAGATTGTCTCCTCAGCAACAAGTAGCTTTTTTGCTGCATCTTCATACTTTAAGGCTGTTTCAGTTGCTGTTGCTTCTAAGGCAGCAACTTTTTCATCTGTAACATTTTGGCTTATAAGTCCTCAGTCAGAAATTTGTTGAATTTATTTCGAAATAATAACAAACATCATTTAGCAGAGTCATATACTTCAGTATTTTTGTTTTTTTTTTTTTTTGTAAGGCAATCAACAAAACACATTACCTGGTAAAAATCATATGACAAGGGAACAATAAGGGGGGTCAAATGAAAAATAAAACAATCAAAAGGCTTTTTAGATGGTTAATAGTTATATACTTTTTTTCTTTAATTAACTACAAACTGTCAGAAATACAGCTAAAGCTATAGGTCAAGTCAAAGTTTAGAAGTCTGTGGAAGAAACCTGCGCATAGAGTGCATTGTTTTGCTTCACCATTTAACCAGGTGGTATAAGTATATTTTATTATAATATTATATTCCTTTTTACTACAATATATGTATTTGTACCAATTTTTTTTAGAAACAGGATAGGTTTTTACAGAATGACATTATTATAATCTTTACAAGTTTCATTCATACAAGGATGTTAGTTGTTGAATGTTTATGGGGTGTTATGTGGTCAAGTCATATCTCTCCAAAACTCTATATCTCTTCAAAAGTTAAAAGGCAGGATTTTAGCCAAATATATTAATTGAATAAAAAGAATAGGAACAAAGCATAATCAGGTTGCAATATGCTTTATTTTTAGATCCACTCTTAAAAGAGAGATTTATTCTTTAATAATTTAATGGAGAATTCCATAATGATAATTAATTCATAATAATATAATTAATTAAGATTTCATGAAGTATATAATAATTCATTTTATGTAAGCAAAAAAGACTTTCAATGTTAAAATTGAACTTACTAACATCTAATTAAATGTTGAAAATTTGTAAGTGAAACATGAATGTTAATATCCTTCAAAATGTCTGAAATGAAATAAAGCATTACATATTGTTACGTAGATGGTAATGCAGCATGACGCTTGTTATGTGGTGTCATGCATGAATGATTGCTTATTTTAATGATTGAAATGCATGACATGCAAAGTATGTGCTGGTAGATGATTGATGAACCTTCCTATTTTCTATCCTGTAAGTATGATTGACATGCAGCACAATCATTTAGATTGGTGCAAGTTAAACAAAATCTTAACTCATGCAAGACGGGAAATGTATGTATGACAAATCACGTAAACGCATGTCATGCTTGCATCTATGGATTATGTCTAGAAACTACATTATGACTAATAAACACCAAGCATTGGTGAATAAAGTTACAATGGAAGTTGAGTTCTGAATTCAGAGAATCAAGTATCAATTTTATCTAACTAATAAAAAGCCTACATACATTGAATGCACGCAAAATCATAAACATAAAAGAACATAGAAAGTAGAAACCAGGCATGAGTTACTTGGGTATGTTATGGCATAAATATGTATATTTAAGTAGATACCGGTACTAGACTAATTAAGCCATTTTTTTTTAAACCTACTCTTAACACTCGTTAGTCAATTTCAGAAATATAAGTATTTAGATACTTTTTATACTATGCATTACTCTCCATCATAGTTTTAAAAACAAAAACTTTTTAGGAGGGAAATATTAATATGGAATTTTAACCTATCATAGAAGACGAGACATGACACCATTATAAGTGTTATCTTTCCGCTATAACTAGATATATTACGGGAAAGGGATTTGGAAATAAATAAAAATTTAGCTGACAAAGACATTATTTACTATAAAGAAAAATTACTTGTAAATCAAACAGTAATATTCGCTCATACCGAAGAAAATACATAACATTGATATAATATCACAAGCATCAGGGTGTATAAAAGTAGGGGAATGAGACCAACACGTTAGCGCATTACAAAAGGCCGGTAACTTACCAATTTGTGATTTGGTGGTCTCAAATAAAGCTTTTGATGTCAAATATTCGCCAAATTTTTGATCAATGTAAGAGTTGACTTTTTCTACAACACTATTGGGCAAATTAGAAATTTCAGTTTCTGATAAAACGTTGTTGAGGTGATTTCTTCCACCGGCTTCTTCTGTGGCGGCTTCCATCTTTCCTTCAACAGCAGCACATTTGACACTACGCTATTCACTGCAGTCTGCAAAGCGCAACCACAGATAAATGTAAATATCGTTGGTAACAGATAAGTATAAATAAGATTGCCATAGATATTGTATGTAAGGCCGCCTGTCCATCTGCAAGAAAACTTGCACAAGAAATGTCCGACAGTCTGTCTGACAGCAGCTTGCTTGTTTACTTGCAGGTGGAAACGCGGAATTAGACTTGGGGGGACTTCACCCCCACAATGCTAGATTTATTTTCATAAAAATAAATACATACAACAATCGATTTACCGATGAAATGTGATACTGGATTTCAATTTTGTGTTTTTCTAGTATCGTTCTTGCAAGATCGAACTGCACATTTCACTATGTTTATTCGTAAATATGAAAAAAATCCCTAGAGAAACGCACTTCGATAGCACTCAACCACGACTACGAGCGCTCGCGGCGGGAACGTCGTGTTGTTCCCACCTGTGCCTACTGTTCCCACTTAGTTGTTCGCACTCTATAGAATTATAGATAGTATATACAGGGTGTAATCGTTAAGTGTGCACAAGCGATTATTCCGTAACTATTGCAGATATCAAAAAACTTTAAACTGATATCGAAAGTACTTAACCTAATGAGTAAAATGGCCATAATAAATTTT
>CAJQZM010033005.1:8291-45971 GCA_907164665.1 Colias nastes | reverse complement strand
AAAAAAAAACTGTTTACTATTGTGTGAAACTGACATTGCATTGTGGAAAATCTTCTCATCTTTCTACACACATTTAATGCTATGAAAGATTCTATATCTGAATCCTAACAGGGATAAAGCTGAATGTGTTGTTCAAATATTGGTTGCACTCGCGAGCGAAGCATTATAGGTTTCCGTGAATGAGATAATGTAGATAAACATGTAGATTTTCAAATATAGGTACATGCTTTGGCATAAATGCGGGATTGTACTTCTAAGTTCTTGGGAAATCTACAAACGATTTATTGCACAAATTGAATTAGCGAATACATTGTATTTCGTAATATCTTTAAACTCTATCCTCATGATGTAGTTCTGCATTAATATAACATGCTGAAATAAGAAAGAAAGAAAAGTTTATTTAACACCACACACATAATAAAAGAAATAAAAATACAAACAACACAAAAGCAACAAATAAAAAAATTGTACAATATTCCCAATCAGTGTGCACGTGTGGTGCTAAAAAGGGTCGTTACTCAGCATGTGCTGCACTTGTTGTAAAGCGCTGATTTTCAGTAGCCCCTTGTTGGAGTGCCAGTCAATAGACTTGAATTATAAAATATACATATTATAGTAAACCAAATAACCATATAATTACAAAAGATTAGCCAAGAAGATACTTTTTGAAATACGATACTGGCAGAACTTTACTCCAATATTCCTTTAGAAATTAACTTCCAACATTCGATACACTTTAATTTATTTAAATGAGCAGTAGCTATATTTATAGCACTGTAACAGAAGAATTAATTGCTAAATAACTTTGTCTCCAAATTAAATAAGACAAGTTCAGATGAAGGATAAGCAGGGTTTGTTCCCGTGGAGACCCTTTAAAGATTACGATCGTAAAGAACGAATTTCCACACGAACCCTTTGAAGTATTAACTTTCTATTGGAAGTTTGACTTTCTTAAGCTCTGTCCGAAATCATTTTCCAAAGCGTATGCTTTAATAGAAACTAGAACCGTTTATAAAGTATTAGTTTTGTTTGTAAAGGTACTTCAGTGGAAAATTAGATGTGTCGTGTAATGCATAGGTACGCAATATTGGTGTTTTTATCTATACTAATATTAAAAAGCGGAAGAGTTTGTTTACTTGAATATGCTTATCTACGAACTACGAGTCCGATTTGATAAAAGTGTTTGATAGCCCATTTATAGAAGAAGGCTATAATATAATATCATCACACAAAGACCAATAGGAGCAGAGCAATGTGGGTAAAACCGCAGGGCACTACTGGTATAATATATTACAATAATGTTGCATCAGAAATTCGATAAATGAAGTTATGACAACCCTGCAAAATAAGGAGAGATTAATAATATATAGAGTAGTCGCTAATTCTCTTGACGTATGATATTCCCCTTCTCTGAACATCAATTAATTCTTATTTATGAGCATTTTCATTATAATTTTAATTAAGTATTATAAAATTGTTCTATATAAAAATACCTACGTAATTCTTAAAAATTTAATCTGTAATTTAATAAAAACAAATAGGGTAATTCAAGTTTTTCTAATATCTTATCTGAAATTTAATACTAAAATATAGATAACAAAGTTATTTTATTATCGTCATATAAAGTGGGTAATACCGATAATTCGCAGAAATTAATCATTTCTCCGAAAGCAGTTGGGACAACACAAAACAAACTTGAATCAAAAAAATCGGATTGCTTTTTCTTTTTTCTTTTCGGCCAGTGTCAAGTTAAAAAATATAATATTATATATATTTTAAGTTAATAATTGTATAACAAGGCGAAAAAGTTCTTTATTAATTGTTATGTAATATCATTATGTTGGACGCCAAATAAAAAAAACGTGTTGTGCACGGGCTAGCAAGTAAAATAAGAAAATTGTATTATTTCCCTACAACCAATATCTTTATCAAAATCATAAAAATTTATTACAATTGCATTACATAAAGAAATTTATAGTCACATTTCGAATTATCAATTGAATTGTTATTTCAATTTTCAAAGTATATTTTAATGATCATAAAATAAATAAACATAAAATTAACTGCACGTTTTATATGAATAACTAAAATCTAACCCTACATAATAATTCACTTATCCTATGCTTATTAATTATTTTCTTCATTGTTACCAATCGTCTCAGACATTATTAATAATCGATTAGATCACCAGATATTATTTATGTTAAATAATATTTATTTACGATTATGCAGTTTTTGTTAGCATCTGTTCGGAGGCGTCCACCATTCCTTAAAGTTTGTATAAATCGAAGTCTTTTTCACAAGATCATCTTCATAAAGCATAGAACAAAATCTACAATAATCGTTTGTTTCTACACTTTCACCTCTTCTATAGTATGAATAATGATTTTTCCATTTAAAATATTCTGCATATTTCTCAGGATCGTCTATGAGTTCTTTCATTTTTTTCGCTAATTTTTCGGTTCCGAGCTCTAAAGCATTCAGATATATACCATCTGGCATGAACCTGAAAATAGTTTGATAAATATTATGATTTGAATGCACATTGCATATATTTTATAGATTTTGTTAAGAAATTGTTAACAAAGCTTATTTAAAAGTAACAGCAACAGTGAGGGCTCAGGTAACAGGTCGACTTGTAGAGTTAACAGGTAATTAATTTGAGACTTTATTTTGTTCATCACTAGCAAGAATTGAAACAAGAAACTCGATTGCTACGATCATGCGTTCATCACAAATATCTGTCTGACAAAATTAAGATAAGTGTAGGTTTATTTGTTTATCTACATAATGTCGTAAGAATTACGTACCTCGTATAATTAGCTCCTCCATACACAATTGGCACTGCATAGTTTTTTAAAGGGTACGTCAATTTTTCAGTTACATAATCCTCGGAGAAGGAATTCTCAAACGACAAATAAAAATAGTAATCTGTTTCTATTAGCTTTTTACACTTTTCTTCGTCGTTACGCGGACATTGCAGTGTTCCACATTTCCCATAAATATCAATATTCAAGTCATATTTCTTTAATTCAATCGATAATTTTTTTACGAAACCTTCTCGGCCACTTCTCGTATAGCAGTTTGATACAAACCAGGCGGCAGCTTTTGATTTATTTCGTAATTTCTCTCTTACATCTTGACTAACTGGGTCCATGTCTTGTAATTTTATCCAGTGCATGTCTTTTTTCGGTCCTATTACTTTATTTTCGGAATCTCTCACTACTATATATCCCCATCTGGCTTCAGAATCTAGTTTATATGTCCAGGTCCAGTTGAAGAAATTGTTAAAGGCATTTGAACATATTGGATAATTGTCAGCCGATTCTATTGATGCGAATACAAACTTTTGATGAGATGATCTTCTTTGGGGCAAACCATAAGATCCCATGCGTATAACTTCTGTTCCAGCGAAAGCGATGACGTCGAAATTCGTATAGTCTCCTAAATATGTTCTATTTCCTGTCACAAAGCACTTGGTATTTGGACATTTTGCCTCAATGAAACCTTGTCGGCCGACTCCCATGTATACAAATGGAACTGTTTTAGTCGAGGTCCATAATAAAATATACTTTAAATCTGATGTTTTGTTATTCTGTGACAAGTTTGGCGAATTATTAAAAGTCACTATAGTTTTCTCCATTTTTATTAGGTCCAGCGGATATCTATAGTTTAATTTTGCATCACGTATAGATATATAGAAAAGCATCACTACAACAAACAAAACACAAAAGAAGAAAATTTTTATAATTCTTGCCGACATTTTTGTTTTTTATCACCTTTTATCACATTGTATTCATGGAATCACCTACACACGAGTGCACACTTCATATTCACTTGCGATGCGTGTTGAAAAAATCCATAGATGGAGCAACTAATCGCCATTTAGATAATCTATATATCAGTTATAGAATTTTATCTTTGAGTGTGTTAGTGTTGTTGCGCTATGTACGCAACTAGTTACACGTTATTAGATTAACTTTAGAACCTGTAGTTTTTAATGGTTACAGAAATAAAATAACAAAAACTATGCAATAGCTTAAAAAACTAACCTTTTCATTATCATAAAAATTGAATGAGTTTAGAGATATGGGTTTCTAGTTGTCCATTACATCAAACACGATATCTAAATGTACACAGGTATTCTGTAGTACCAATCAATGTTGACATACGTCAGTGTGGGTGCGTTCCTATAGGTGTGTGTGTGTGTATATCTTTTAGTACCAAAGTTCGCTCAAATCTATTGCAGTCTTCAAATGTTTAAAAAGGTTATGTAGAATTTTTCACGCTTTATTCCAGTATTGATAGTTTTCATTTATGTTTGTAACCTGTGGTATTTAAAGACTTTATGACAAAACACTAGTTTGCTAATTTAATTTTCACAGGACAATTAAAAATTATATAATCCATCTCTATGACGAAAACTGATTTGTAAAACCTAAAAGAAAAGGTGATTTTGTTTTGCAATTTACCTTATTCTGTATTATAATGCTGTAATTATAATTTTATATATTTTCTGTACAAAATAATAAAATGTAACTATATACAAATGGATAAACCAAAAATTATATAAAAGAAGTCATGTATTTTTATAGGTATAGATGTAGCATAGGCTATTGGTCGTATATCATCGTAATCAACTACTCATTCACGCTTACGTATCATAGTAGGTGATGCAGATGAAAATTATAAAAATAAATAAAGGCTAGTTCAAATTGCAATGCACGACATGTAGATATTCAATTTATAACGGTTTTTATTTCCCAACCTTTTTGGATGTATTAGCACGTATGACCGCAGATACAAATAGTAGCAGGATAAATAGATAGGTAATTTATTCTATCAAGTTTAATTGAGTCAATTTCGTATTTTCCTGTATCAATATCTTATTTTGTATAGGATAAAATAGTCTTATTTTTTAAAGAAACTGCTTTTGATCTCATCAAAAATACAAACTCCAACAAAAAAGAATATCACAAATCATTCAATTTATTACGTACTTTCCCTCATTGTGTCACATACTTTCAGGACATAATAATTAAAAATCAATCAAGAAGATTCACAAAACTAAACAATATTTTAATCTTCACATTTTTTTATTTATAATCTCTATAACCATCTAGAATTTGAAATTAATTTCAGTCATAAAAGCTTAGTTGAGGTCTGATTAACACATGTGATTTACGATCTCTTCGTTCATTTTGTGTATCTTTTTTTCTTCTCGAACATCTGTAAGGAGGATCCCACCACTTTTTAAAATTCTTATAAACCGATTTTGTTTCTATCAAAGTTTTATCAAACAATATGGAACAGAATCTGCAATAATCATCTGTTTCGACTGATTCGTGTCTTTTGTGGTAAGAATAGTGATTCCGCCTTTTAAAATATTCGGCGTATTTGTTTTGATCTTCTATTAACTCGTTCATTCTTTCTGCTAATCTTTTTGGGCCTAATTCCCTTGCATTAAGGTAGATACCATCGGGCATAAATCTGAAAATAATATTAGAATATGGAGAGATTAACATAATCATTATTCAATGATGGGCTCTTATTAGTAAAAATAAATATAGAGCAATTGTTTAGGACAGGAACAGGATGTTTTTTATTGCCTTTAATATTTCAAAATGAATAAACACAAAAAATTCATTTTTTTAACTTAAAAATGCAAGATTTTTTAAAAAAAGTATCATCAAATAATTACTTAAAGCGAACCCTAATTAAAAAAAATATGCAAAGTGCATTTACAAAAATAAATTAATAGTAACCATACCTACCTTGTATAATTTGCTCCACCATACACTATTGGCACCGCAAGATTTCTCAAGGGATGCAACAATTTTTCAGTCACATAATCTTTCGCGAAGGAATTCTCGAAAGACAAATAAAAGAAGTATTCTCTTTCTACCAATTTGTCACATTCCTCTTCATTGTCGCGGGAACATTTCAAATTACCGCAATCACCATAAATATCTATCTTCAGATCATATTTAGTTAGTTCAGCTGCTAAATCAAGAACGTAACTATTTCGTCTACTTCGTGATATACAGTTTGAAACAAACCAAGCGGCTGCTTTAGTTTTATTTTTCAATTTATATCCTAGTTCTTCACTAATAGGTGCCATTTCATCTAATTTCATCCAGTGCATATCTGCTTTCGGACCAATAATTTTATTATCGGCATCTCGTATAACCATATAACCCCATTGAGCGTCAGAATCCAATTTATAAGTCCAAGTCCAATTAAAATAGTTATTAAATCTTTTAGAACATACAGGATAGTTATCAGATGATTCGATAGACGCGAAAACATATTTCTGATGGAGTGATCTTCTATGAGGCAAGTATTTTCTTTCCATTTGTACAACTTCGGGCCCGGCAAAGACAATGACGTCGAAGTTAGTATAATCTCCAAGATATGACCGATTACTTGTCACGTAACAGCTTGTTTTAGGACAGTTTCTATTAATGAAGCCTTCTTGTCCCTGACCCATGTATACGAAGGGTACATTTTCCGGTGATGTCCACTGTAAAATATATTTCATGTCGAGTTTTTCAGTGGCAGCTCTGTCTTCTGCATTCATCACTTTAATGCTGTTAATTACATTAATAGTGCCCATTTTTAAATCGCGTATACAAAAATATAAAAAGGTTAGTGTGGATATTGAAAAACAAAAGCCGATCACTTTAAAAATGTAACTAATCTTCATTTTTACGAAGGTGCTAATATAAGTTGAGAACGCACGCGTTTTGATTCCATGTATACGTTTTCACAACTGGTAAGAAAACAAACATAGCGGCATAGAATATGAGGAATGCTTTGAATGTACATAAAAGCCACGTTAGGCATTCCTACTGTTTATTGGTTCAAAAGATATGTGCTCAGTCAGCTATTATATTTTTGACCTCCTCTTTGGTATTGTGGTTAACGTGTTAATTTTGCATCTGAGAACACTTTAGTCACTTGGAAAGTCTTATAAAATCTAGCAATGACCATAAAGTAGGACCTTTAAGTAATTAAATAATGAAATAATAGGTATGTTTATTTTATTTTTTATCTGCAAATCTGTCTTGTATGACCACGTCTCCCTCTGCTACATTTATTATACCAACAAAATATATAAACCCATACGTATTAGCATAAACTTAACGTGAATTTAATTTAAGTGTATTAAAATTTATGATAAAGGTGTGCTTCCCGAGATTTTATACGCGAAGTGCACTTGAGAATATTTGAAAAAAAATGGAAGATATAATGTGAATTGGTAGAAGTGGGCGTGCTTATCACGCACACAGCGATCGGCCGATCAATAATTCAGTATCATATTGTTACAGTTAAAGCAGTTTCATACAATTTGGGGTACTGGTGCATTATACTTGTATGTTTTCGTGTCAGAATAAGGTAGTTTTGGTACTTTCTCTTTTTTTATACACAGTTGTATAAAGTAAAATGTCGTCTTTTGGACAAGAGCTTAGGTATTCTTAAACACTATTTTAACAAAATTTAAATTGTAGACACATCTATAACAGTACTTGTAACGACTAGAAATTAAAAAAGGCCTTTGTAAGAAAAAATAAAAGTAAGGACATTACAAAAAGAGAGAATAGTCGGTCTGGTAATGCCTTTACAATGTTTTATAATTAACACTGCTCTTCCCAGCAGAACGGAGGCGACAGGGGTCCATTTTGACCTTTACCTTGAACTGTTAAGAGTGTCATGGACTAAAAAAAATACATGTAGGTACAAAATTTACCTACTAATGGAGGCTTTGTCTTTCTTTTGTATGTGTAAAGTGGTTTTTACATACATTTTCTCTTGACATTTTCGTTAAGGCCAAGGTTAAAGGACAAGTCTTTTTTTAAAGGGGCTGTATAAATATGTTATGTGAAAAGTAGATTAGTTTTATTCGAAGTTAATCAGTTAAATTATAATACGTTTTATTTGTCACAAACCAGTATGGATCAAAACACATTCCTTAATCCAAAGCCTGCAATAAAAAAATATCAACCCGTAACAAGAATTAAACAAAACCAATAACGAACTGAAAACCTACGGAACAAATTGGGTATTGTTTTCATCAAATACGATGACAAAAGAATGATTCCATGCGCACTGTAAGCGCTTACAACGTGGTCTTGAAAAATCAATGTGAAACATTTCAGTGAGATACCGCCCGGGTAAGGTACGTCCCTGATATCCTCAATCTTACTGAAAGGGGAGTTTTCCAACATACTGTGAAAAGATGACGGAGTAACGTTGAGTTTATAATGGATGGATTATTGATTATGCTCAAATGATGCTTTATTTATGAGCTCCATTTTAATGTACATAATGGTTAGGTGAATCGTGTTTGAGAGGTCGTAGCGTGGATTTCTGTTTTATGGTTGTTATCGTGGTTTATAGTTTGTGAATTGATTTTTTGATTGATGGATTGTATGATTGTATTTTCTACAGTCAATTATTTATTAGACTTTATTCACAGAAATTCAAAGCACAAAATATAATTATGTTTTTGAATAAGTACATCATTTTAAAAGTTTTCAATTTTTGATTTATCTATTTATCAATTAAAAGTAGCATAGTCGAATAGCTTCTTCTTTTCATAAAACTATGATATACAAAAGTAACATTTTGGGAATCCATGTGCACATAATCATAATATCTATTAAATATTAAGCATTACATCGTTTTGCCCTCATTGAATAATATATATTTAATGCCTGGAGATACGTCCTTGACCTACCTGTTGCTCTGGCCGGGACAGCGGACGATTTATTATTTCGATCCTAACATTTCTTCGTCATTTCATTTTGGCCATTTCATTATTTAATCTGTGAGGTATTTTCCTTTGAATTGCGTTTGTTTTGAAGGTATGTTTCTTGTCGTAAGCTTGTTATATAATTTTTTACTTTGTATCAAGTCTAATTATGGAATATTATACAATATTATATTTCCCTCATTTTAAAATAAAAAAATTGGGTGGTATTTATTACATATTATTATATATCTAACTGACTGTATTGTAAGCATGAACTTAGTATATAATATATAGAAATAATAATAGATTACTTATGATAAGAATATAATAATATTTTAAGATTACTAGCATTACATTATGTGTTATAAAAAACATAACGATTTGCTTTTGAAATACACAATGTAAATGTAATATGTTTATTTTTATTCGTGAAAATAAAGTTTCGTAACAGCTTGGATTAAATTTTACAGCTCAAAGAACACAAAAATTTCGTATCACATCGATTCAAACTTCGTTCTTTGAAACAGATATAACTTATTCCTAATAAGCTCCAGATGATAAACTGAAAGAGATAAAAAATCTAAAAGCGATATAAAATCGAGTTATCTACAAATTGATACTTACAAGCAATTAATTAAATAAAACACTTCAGATAAAATTGTTAAGCTTCTTGCAAATAGTATTTGCGTAATCTTCTTTCACGATTACCGTACCGATTTATATTTAGTTAAAAGGTAAAATTTCAGTTTGAAAAAGTAAAGAATTAAGCATAGATACCTATTTTAGTATATTTTTAGGTAGCTCTTTATTGGTAAAGAAATTTTCAAAATCGGCGTTTTGAATTTATCCTTTACAAACACAACAAACAATTATACTCGTAAAATATTTCCCCTTTCTTTTATATTATTTTAATGCAAACATGTTTATTTCCGATCTTCTAAGTAGCTTTATTTAGTTGTTGGACTTACTCGTAGAGTTAGTTGGGAGAGGTTTATTTATAAATCTTAGAATAACTTGCACAACTTAACTGTAATGAATTTTTAATAGGTGTACTTATTCTTAAAGAGTAAATGGCAGTAATTGGTTTGAGTCAAAATAGATTGTTAACAGAAAAACGAATAATTCACATAAATATTACGCAGCCTATTTATCAAATAATAGGTCATGAAATTTATTTTTATACAGCGGTCAGAAGAAATGTTTCCGCTTCGAGAAATTTAATATGAAAGCCTGTACTATGAGGTGTAAAATAATAACTTATAATGAAGCGATATTTCATGCGAAGGTATGTGGTTTTCTTGAACATAGTGAAAAATATGATATACCTTTGCCTACTTGGGAGTAAATTTTTTGTTTAGGAAAGTGAACGCGTTGTATATAACTGAATGCGAAAATAATCAATAAAAATCAATAAACGATAAACGATACAGGATTGAGTTAAAGAAGCAGCCTTACCGGTAAAAATCAATCTCAAATATTGTTCAAATAATTTTTAAAGCGTTATACTATACTACGAGCAAGCAAATAAACAGATTTGATTTGATTTGATTTGATACTCCTTCGATTTAGATTTGCCTTTTTAGCAAAATAAACTCACATAGTCACATACCTATTTTGTGTAGGTGTAACTTTTTTATGACTATAAGTATACAAATCATCAATTCTTATACTTATTAAAGTCTCTACCACTTGTAATACTGTAATGTGAAATGCTCGTTTGTCATCTTTGTAAGATAGTTACTTTAATACGCTTGTCCAGTTTAGTATTATATTATCTGTGCTTTTGCATTCACAATCTATACAGCTTTAACAATAAATGCCTCTCAAAGCTTAAAGTGATCAGCGAAACTATACTATAGTCACAGTATTACAATATTTCCTACAGTATGGCAACGAATGTACTTGCACAGAGAAACGGAGGGGAACTGGCGGGGGGTCGGGCGACGCGGGCCGCGTACTGCAATCACGCTGAGTTTGCATTACCTAGCGCGAAAGGACGACGCATTCGTATTTTTTGTGTAATAATTTTATTATACTTACATGTTCTATAATGGCGCGCACTAACTGTTCTGTGTATGGATGTAAATCTACATCGAAATCCCAGAAGTTATTAAGATATTTTAGATAGATTGTGTTTGTATCTATAGAATTTTAATCAAAGCTGTGTATATGTTGTTCTCATTCTTGTCTTATCAGATTGTTCATCCCAATGCGAATGCATTACTTATTTAAATGTTATAATAGACAATTATTAAGAACATCCAAAAATAAAGTGTTCACGTAAATATTTAGCAGTGCAATATTATATATTATGTAATTATATATTTATGAACAAATAATTACATCAGATTTAATAATCGCAATTATTTTTAATGTACTTATGAATAAATGAATTCATCATTGTTTTATTTCTCATTTCTTGCAACCCTAGCATATTTTCGTGTGGCAGCGTAAGTACCTACGCTGGCGGCGGCATCGCGCGACATCAAAGGCGTTTCCTTACTGTAGGAAATAATATTGTAATACTGTGCTATAGTGCTCTCGATGGTTCTGGAACCAGACGCAAATGCGTAAAATCTCTTAATGGCCGCTATTTATCGGTATAATTAGACCAATAAGGACGCCATTGGGATCGTAAAAGCATAATTGCCCGTATGAAAACGTTTGAGTACGTATTTAATTAATTGGCTTTTGTACGACTGTTTGACGTTTAGTAAGCCCCGTGTTTGGTTTATGAGTTTAATATCTCTTAACAAAATTTTGGTGGCTATTTTTTTATAATAATTAATTTTTGTATTGGGAGTAATGTATCATCTTTTTTATAACATAGCTACTTATCTATTTCATTTTAATAGTAAGGAAAAGTTATTTCATGTTGGATAGTGTTTATAAAGGTCACAGATGTTTAAATTAATCTATATCAGAGAGTTTTTCTTGGTGTGACGAGAGCTTAACTATTTTTAGATTTTGCGTAAGCACGAACTTACATCTATTAATAATTCAGTGGAAATTGCATAAAATAACTGGTGTTTAAACTAATACGAACATCTTGATAAATATTACAATGAAAATAAATGCCTCATCACCATTCGCTCATATATTTTGTTTCCACTGCTGGGACACGGGACTCCTATGAGGGAAAATAATGCATAATTTAATGTAAATATGTACGTAGATATCTCCTTAACACATATCTTATACAACCATACGTAAATACTAAATCAGTACCTAACACATGCCTAAACATTGCAAACAGATACCTAACCAAAGATATCCATCATGTGCTTCGCATAATGAACATGACGACACAGCAAGGTCCGTGGGTGGAAATGAAGCAGATTGTCAATCTGGACGTTCGTTAGCTGACGGATATCGCTTAATTGACGAAGATTATGCGAATGTCGAAGATTCGCGCCGGATGGGACAACAATCACTTCGATTTGATCGGAAATTTGCATCCAAGTGGATTGAATTGGATGATTTTTGATTGAAATATTTACTTTTGTTACAACATATTATGGTTAAGTTATTCTGAGAGTTACGGCCCTGCCTTCATACGAAACTGCTGAATACGCCGTTCGCACGGGAATAGAATGTGGATGCGATTTCCCTTAGTTAGCATCCAAGCTTACGTCTTTATAATTATTAAAATGTATAAATTCATTCTTTGACTCCGGTCTGCATCGTGCAGACATGGGTGTAAAGTCTCATTTTAGTCATTAAATGTAGTTTCTAAGTACATCTGAGTTTTCTTTTGGGGCCTCCGGCTGCGGGACATGTAATTGGCGCAGTCGGTAGGATCCTCAAAAAACGTGGCATAGATAGTGACCTCGCTATCGCTACGAGGATCCAGAATCTAGAGGCTAAATCAAACATCGATCCCGAAAAGTAACCAGATTAATTGGTAAGTACATAGAATAGTTCTGTGTTGCTTCCTTTTACTAGTTTATATTATTTTTTAGTCCTAATTTCCTTTCCATGATTTTCCATCCGTGAAAGTCTAATTATTCCCGAGAGCACTACATTGAGTTAGGCTGTTCGTGGACTAGTTTTAGATAATAGTAGAGATTTACTTTAAAATTATAACTATACTATATTATTAACTAGATTAGATACTTATTAACTAGATTATAAAGTTATATTATAAAGTTACTGCTGAAGGTAGTGAATAGCCTAATTTCTTAATCAATGATAAATTAAATAAAATTACCGGTTCTGCCGCGCGATTTACTAACTCGAATTGCATACCCAAAATTGAGTAGGCATTCAAAATGCATTAATAAATAATTTCAGGATCAAAAAGACAAAACCACTCTATAGTATAATGATTTGGCATTTGCGACATAGGGTAGTAGCACCCCGCAATAATTTATACGGAATATATCAGCAATAATTTAGCACTGTCATGAGTTACATTTCGCTTCATGAATCAGTAGTAACCACCATAGAGGCAAAACATACATTTTATTAAAAAAAAAAAAAAATTCTACAAGCTTTTATTCGCGGTTTATAGGAGGCCTTAGGTTCAATATATGCGGCCGATTTCAATTGAAAAAGCGTTAAAAAATTGTGAAAAATAAATTTTTCATTTCATTTCATTTAATCATTAGAATTTTTGTACGAAGAATTAAATACATCTTATTAACAGAATAAAAATTATTTTAAAAATTAGTAAAAATGATAGAAAAGAATTTAATTCGATACCTGTAACCCATAGCGTCACCATTCCAGGGACGTACTGCATTTAATTTTTCTACACTATCTTTCATGCCGCAAACCTAACAAACCTTATTTGGTATATACAACCTTATATACCTGGGAAACCCCAACATATTTATCAAGCTAATCCACATAACCCGTATTTGAACCTCGTAGAAACATTTTTCGGTTACCTAATAGGAATGAAAATCAAGGCCCTAAACCAATGAGTGGCATCGGTAGTGACCGATACACACATAGTGATGTTACTAGAGATTTACCTTAAACACAAAATTATTTGAAAATGCGTGAAATGAATATTCATGAATTATATCCATCTGAGTACGGCCCTGACTTTTATTCCGAGAATTATTCGTATTACAATTATAGTGAATCGCCTTATCGGTATACATAATATGATCCGAACTTTACACACTATGCTTGTAATAGCTTTACTGACTGTGAAGATTAAAATCGATCATCATAGGTATTACCGGTATTAATTTGGATTACAAAGATGCTATAAAATATGACAATTTTATTAAAGCTTTTCAAAAAAATCAGCATTCAGTTTATAATTTATATCATCAACTATTGTAGTTCATGATATAAAACAGCCATCTATTCTTTCTCAGATAGTGGAAAATCAAAAGAAAATTAATTTCACATAAACGAAATTCTAAAAAAAAATTAAATGACAATAATCTTATTAGAGACGTTAAGTTAGCTATAATCATCATTCAATATTAGTTATAGAAGCAGTTAGGAAGATGATTAGGAAATTAGGTAACATTTATGATAAGAATCAAATATAAGAATTTTAAGATAGGAATATTATAATATACTTAAGCCTGGATACTACTTTTCGAATAAGCAAATTGTAATAATTTTTAAATTTCCATTAGATTCTACAGATATTCTTGATTTATTTAATTTAGCTATTTTTTCAAATAAGAATAGGCAGGCCCTCATCCCTTCCTATTCCTATATAGCAACTAACAGTAACTCATTCTTGTACATAGAGGCTGAATGCCCGAAGTATAATATCTGGTATGGACATTACTTACTATATTTACCACGCTCATCTAAAATCTCACTATAAATGCAACTAGAGGACTTCGTGATACTCCAAGGTACATTCTTATTAACTATACCTACTGGATGTATGTACGAGTCGGAGAATTTCAAGACCTATAATGTAAATGACAAAATTAAGGAACAGCCCACAGAACAGCCACTGACTGAAGATAAGCGGTACATATATCAAGGACATTAGAAATAAATATACAAGATACGAGAAGATACGAAATTCTCAACTCAGTTTATTTGGAAGATTTGCACAAAATCCAATAGCAAGTTTTAATGCAAACCCTATAGAATATATCGCTATAGAAAATGATCCTGTAATACATCAAACAACCTTACCCTTACCTTACCCTATATATACATAATTCTGGTTGGTGCAGTCTTAATTTTGGCCATTTGGTACATGATGTGACGCAGATCGACACATACTTTATAGAAGACCACAGATGAGCAGATGAGCCCCAGCTTCCAGCAACATTTTTTCACAAAATTCAAAAATGGTCGCTGAACTTCGGCGGGAGGAGTTACGGCCCTGCCTTCATACGAAACTGCTGAATACGCCGTTCGCACGGGAATAGAATGTGGATGCGATTTCCCTTAGTTAGCATCCAAGCTTACGTCTTTATAATTATTAAAATGTATAAATTCATTCTTTGACTCCGGTCTGCATCGTGCAGACATGGGTGTAAAGTCTCATTTTAGTCATTAAATGTAGTTTCTAAGTACATCTGAGTTTTCTTTTGGGGCCTCCGGCTGCGGGACATGTAATTTGAGCTTAAACAAAAACAAAAACAAAGTATTCGTTTGTTGTTAATAAATTTGGAAATTACAAGTATAAATGAAAACCGCATCATCTACAGTATTTTCTGGCATGGGTGAATGAAATAAATTAATGAATAGAATCAAGGCGCACAATTATTATCGAGAATAATAAATAAAGGTTTTGATAAATGTCTTAAATGTGCAAATTTCGTAGTGTGAGTGTTAGGTAATTACTTAAATAAATAAAAAATCACTTTATATGAATAAATTTATTCGAAATTTACGACTATTGAGTGTATTTCAAAAGTCTGGTTCAAAAAAAACTTATTTAATAAATTAATAGCACCTTGTCAATTGTGTTAATTAAAATAAACTTAATTTGTATAATAAAAAAACACCAACAAAAAGCACATCCAAACGATGTCTCTCAGATAATTCCAGCGTAGTTCATTAAAAAATCTTATTAAATTTACGTCGGATGAATACAGAAATACGTAGCAAGTGCTGGTGCACCTGAGTGCAATTAGAGTTATCTTCGTGTTCACCATTTGTTCTGTATGTAGGGCACCGTGCCGAGGCTTCGTTTATGATATAGTTACCTATAATGTGTAACCTTTGTTTGTTTAATTCGATGATTTTTTGGTTCCTTGTTCCGCTTTTTAACGTAATCAAAAGTAATGTGATGTTTTGTGAATATTGGTGAGGTAAATTGTATACAATGTATGTTTTACATATGAAGCATCTTTATAATTTTGGTTTATGTTATTTAAATTAATGCTTTTACTTGTTTGTCTCTTGACTATTTGTGTATATAATTATGAAACTTAACAAATTGCCTCAGTAAACTTCAATATAACGGCATTTTGTAATTCTAACATTATAAAATACATTCAGATTTAATAACTTTCAAAGTCAGTTGAAACAATCTCTGCCCTACAAATTGGGTAACTTTTATTGCACATAACAAACATTCTTATAAAATATTCGAGCGTATAAGTAATTTATTTCCCATAAAAGTACTGGCAAAGTCGCTAAAAGGCTTGATAATAACGATTCACCTGAATCTTTGTGTATGTAAAACGAGTTTGAGTTGAAAGGAAAAATGCGAAAGCTTTTGAAGACAAAGTTTGGAAATAGGCAAGTTTGGTACCGCTTCTACGAAGTTAAGGGTGTTTTTAGATTTTCTCTTACTATAGAAGCACAATTATATCATAAACGGAAGGTAATCAGCATCTAAGATGACATTTTTATAGAGCATAATAGCTCTTATTTTTTTTATTTGCCATTTGTCTTTGAAAAATTTAAATTGGCAATTTCAGCATTTTCAAAGATGTTATCATCACATTTTTGTTCAGATAATTTTGCATATCTTAATCTAGTTTGTTATTTATGTCTTGAATTTAAGACGAGAAAACCTTATCAACCAATTTCGAGGGCGATTCCTTAGAGAACTTGAGCCTTGTCGAAGTTAATTTCAAATGCAGAGAGAAATCGCAAACGGAAAAACGTATTTAGGGAAGACCGTAATCACTGAACATCTATTTACCTGTAAAAATTAAATCGATTAGTGAACAGAATTGTGTCTACCTCGTAACAAGGGACACGTACCTTTTATGCTTAAAAACCGCCGCTTAAAAACAATATTTGCCCTTACTATTAAGATTTTTATCTACCTTTTTATAATAAAACCGAAAACGTTCTTGTTTTCAAAGCACGTTCTGTACGATTTAAATGATTTGGCAAGAGAACAGCTGGCAAAATTCATAGAGAATGTGATCGAGTATTTTTCGTTCAGAAAAATTGCTCGTTTGCAAAATTTCCCCATATTTAGTGGGACAATATTATTATTGAACTGTCAACTGCAGCTTTCGTACTAACTGTTCGAAAATACACGAATTTAGTCAATATGAAAAGTTTAATCTGTTCGAAATTAATGTGAATTTTTAAGTTACAATGAGTACTCTTTTGTTTTAGAGGTCACAGCCAAATAGTAAACTATTATGTAAGCTTCTATTGTCCTCGCCTGAGAGAGAGGTAATTTTATGCTCTTCGCTAAGTGTTGGGAGGTTTTGAGAGCTACACTGTACTGTAAAGCTGAATGTAAAAGTCAAGGTCATATTTTTATGAAACTGAAATTAAAATAATGTTTTTAGTAATTTGATTCATTTATTCTTATACACGTGTAATTTTTTTTCAAAATGCATCAGTAGGTCGGTATAGTGATGACAAGATGAGTAGAAATCAGAATTGTAAATTTAAGTTTATGTCATGCCAAAGATTTCCTCAAGATCTATTCAACAGCCTCTTACAACTGAACTAGTAGGTAGGTTATTTAAAAATATTAATTTTCATCACGGTTTTTGTCATAAACACATATTATGAAAGGTCTATAAGAAAAAAGAAATAAGTCATACAACAGTTAGGTGTACATATTAACAACTATAACGCCCAATTAATGATCCATCGAGCACAAAGTTATTTTATCAATAAATCGCAACCAAAAACTACCATTCGTCATACCTTTTCGTTTGTTTTTCATTACTAATAAAAAAAAAAAAAAAATTACTACAATGTACACTGCAATTAAAAGCCGGCCAAAAAAATTGTTATCAAAAGCTCGTACAAATGGCCTCGTATTATAATTAATTCAAAAATGACAAATTCTAGGTCCCGTCTATAACACAAAGGAGTAACAGAGGCTTCTCATTTACATAAAAGGATTACCTGTGGATGTCTGCCGTACGGTGAGAAATTAAGGAATTTACAATGGGACAAGATCCGAATTAACAGATGAATTCATGCAAATTGTTACGACAACCCTTATAGCGGCAATTCATTGTAAGGAGTATATTTGAATAGCTCTACCCCGTGGTTTACCCGCATTGCTCCGCGCTTATTGGTCTTAGCGAGATGATATAATTATATAGCTTTCCTCGATAAATGAAATTATCTAAAAGTGAAATATTTTTTAAAATCGGATCCATGGTTCCTGAGATTAGCGTGTTCAATCAAGAAAACAAATAATGATTTCTTCAGCCAGATCATATTAGTATAGCTAAGAAGAAATACGAAGTTTGCAAAAGGGCGAAGCCGCGGGCAGAAAGCTAGTAAGATATAATTCTATTTCATTACGACACCCATCTCTGAGAATCCTTAATTAATGGCATTCGCCAACTGCAACTACAATATTAATAAAGTGACGTTGCCAATTTATTGCATAGGATTTTGTTGGATCATGCACTAACAGCGTAAAACCTATGCTAATATAGCTGTATCGTTAATAAACCGATATTTTAACGCTATCTTAAAAATACATTTCACATGATATATTGGCTGAATAGTAACATAACCTAAAAATCAACAGTTATATTGTAATTTGAATGAGTTTGAAAAACAGCTTTATATGTAAAAGTTAGTTAATGCAACATTCCCGTACGTTTCATTACCTACATTCAAACAATGGATCTATTTTACATGAGTTTTGTATTAAATTTCAGGTCCAAAAAATGCCTGTGTTTGCAGCTACGAACGAAATTGAACGATAACACCACTTGTTAACGTTTAGTTTTAATGAACCTTCGACAGGAGTCTGAATAATAAGATTATATAATATTCCTATATTATTAATTATACTGTAGTAAATAAAGATAATTGGTTTGTCTTTAAAATTGTTTCATTTTCTGTCTGTCAATACGTCCGAAGAAAATATCGATCATATCATCATATCATATTATGATCATCATATCATCGAGTCATTTTCGCCCCAGAAAGACAGAAGACACTGGTTCGAATCCCGCCTCGTCAACGAATTTTTAATATTCTTTAAAAGTTTAAATTCAAAATATGTTTGTTTGTTTGTGTCTTTATGCAGATTTTTTCATCTTCTTATTATATTTTTGAACTTTAAAACTGAATAATAAGATAATAATGATCTAATAAAGCTTATGAATTAGTGTTTAGCCATTCATTGTTAGTCTAGACGAGAGTCTGGGATACATACTTAGTTCGTATAATTTTGTCATTAAAGCACTTGTAAAGTGTAAAAAGGGAATAAAAAATCAGCTGCTGAGGTTATAAAGGAAATTGGTAAAGGCCGTATTACTGCGTTGAGGGTTCCGTGGGCCGTTTGATGTTAAATAGTAAAGTTTTCTGATTTTCAACGAGATTTTTCCTTTGTTTCATTCCCATCGCTTGTCATTTCTTATAATTCAAATGCCTATAATCATGAGCTTTTATAAAGTCTAATAGGTAGTTGTTATCCTACAATATTCAATAGTTATAGATAAAATGTAATATTTAAAATTACAGTTTTGTTTGTATTTGAACTAGATTTTAACATAGCTATAGATAAAACGAAATATTTAAAATTACGGTTTTGTTTCTTTTGTATGTATTTCTTTTGGTTATCTCAGTAACGTATTATTATATCGTATATCACTATTCACTTTTTAATTATGGCCTATTAATATTGAATAGCACTGCTTTAATTAAGGTTTGATTTGAACACTAAGTGAATAAATATAAAAGGATCTATCATGGGTGTAGGCCTCTGTAACAGCTAGTAGTATTGTCATAAAAGGTAACTTATATACCAAAATATGAACTTATAATGTTCTGTAGTTTTTCTTCACAGTGGAACTCTAGATTATTATGTTTTTATACATTATGACATTGACACAACTCTCGTTAGTTCGCTCGATGCGGCATAATTGCTGGCAGACGTCAAACGTATTTGCATAGTACAGTATTTTCTTTATGTAATTAATATTTATGAGATGTTTTTATTTCATCACGATGCATTTATCTTATTTGAGTAAGTTTGTGTGCTGTCAACAAGGTTTTGAATATGGTAGGCTTTTGAATTAGATTTGTGGCTGGATCTATTAAAATTAGAAATAGCGTTCTGCTCTGTTGAATCTTTATGGAAATGTAAAAAGTATCTTATTAAAAATAACATCATAAAAACATGAATTAAGTTGTTATAATCAATTAAAACATCTATTATTGATCGAAAGAAACTCTACTTGTAGCTCTAGTACTAATCAAATATTTTATTATAAGTTTAAGGATTCCTTAAGGATTCTATCAAATATAATATAGATTTACGTTATTTTATAGAATCGAGGTTAGAACGAAAACAAGATAGAATTGTAATATTTTTTTAACCACAAAACCAATTGCGTCCAACCAATTACGTTTATTTATTCTATCCATCGACAGTGACAAATAGTGGAAACAAATATTTTTTATACAACACAACACTGAAAATGGAGTCAAATATACACATCCTAAAATATTTTACTTTTTTATCGATTTTTTACATACTAATTAGTTCAAAGCTCTACCGCTAACCAAGCCGCTAACCATATCACCGAAGCCATGTTATAGTACCCAAAAAAAATGTGTGTGTACTAGTGTACACACGTAAGTAGTGAAACTTCTTTATGGCCTATTTTTGAAAAAAAAAAATATATGCAACTTTACAGAAATACGTCGAATCACGCGTGGTAGGGATAAGAAAAAGATGGCGCGTAACGGAAAAATGTCACGCGTAACCCGATAAAGAAGTTTCACTTCAAAAACAAACTCAAACTTAAATATTTTTTTTATTCAATTACACTTCTTCTAACACTTTTGAATCGTCATAACATAGTTTTACCATTTACCACCGATTTTGGAAGCAGTTTCTACCGAGAAGAACCGGCAAGAAACTCCTTAGTTGCGCTTTGAGGTGTACACATAGATACTGTTTCAAATAGCAATATACAACACATATACATTTATTAGTTTATCAATTGCCTACACAGCTATATCTTATCTATAAATCAATGAGTGTCATGAGTATTTGCATACATTTCACGGATAGGAGGCACGTATCGGAATTGAAATGACTGACATTCGAGATCGTGCTATTAAATTACTATTGGTTTTCATCTCGAATTTATATCACTTTATTATCACTGCATCAAATGGTGCGCTTTAAATGAGATATCTTTGGTTTATTTAAATGCTAATTTATAAACAAATTTCACTTAATTCATTATAGACAAGCAGTGGCAGTTGCAGTTTAGAGAGAGGTAAGTATTCATTAATTATTTCTTTAGTGTGCGATTGTATTCTACATTGACGCATTATATAAAACAATTGATACAAAAAAATTAGTTTCCACATGCGTATTTACGCATTGTGGCTTTTTGCGAATATTAAAATCTGAATATTTTATGCATGATTTTATCTTGTTATTTATTTATTTACGCAAGTGTTGTTTAAACCAGATTGCTCTGGTCTTCTTCAAATATATCAGATGTCATTTAATTCCACTCTTTCGATAACTCTTGGTAATGGTAAGGGTTACAATTAAGGTAGTCACAGAGACATATTCACCCAAATTGCTGGATCCATGCCAATTTACTTGATCTTACTCGATTTACCCAACAATTCTCAACTTGTGACGGCTTGATATGTTCGTCATTTAGATAGCTAAATGAGTGTCATGTATTAAAAGTATTTGAAGGATAAAATAACTTGCTTTTGGCTTCGTTTTTACAATATATATTAACAATAAATATAAAGGAGTGTTTGTTTTGTAATACGTGGTGGTAACATGCTGGTAAAAACAATAGTCGGCTTTTTAAGTAAACTATAATTATCATTAAAAGCTGCGTCTCAATTATACGTGTTTTGCTTAATACAAATTAGGTATTTTTTTTTGAAATTACATTATATTAGAGATATAGAAGATTCCTTATATTATAGTAGAGGAAGGAAACAGAAACCTAGTATACTGGACAGCAGTAACATTTTTAAGCCAAATAGTAAAATCAATCTTAATTTTAACCTTTTACCCTTGTCTTATCGACTATAGCGACGTGAATCTTTAATGTGTGCCCGGATATTCGTATGTATGTGTAAAAAAGATCATTAGGATAATGACCCTATGGTATCTCGGTTGCAAATTTGTACCATTATGACATAAAATATTGTTGTTATGGAGACTCAAATTACCAACATTTAACATACGTTTGTAACTTCACGCCTACGTATCCTTTGAGAATTATATTTTAAAACAAAATTGTACAAGGGCTTTTTAAAAACGCTTACATTATAAGAATTTTCGCTTGTGATGATTATAATTTGTTATAGATAGAGTCACGTTGGGATCAGACACTCGACCACAGCACTACGCGCTCTCTGATGCACCGCCTTCCTGAAGTCTTGTTTGCCCTAAACCAGGAATCCAACCATCTCTTTCGATGATACGGGATTATAGCTTTTCTACTAAATATGTTTTCCAGTCGTATTTTTTGCTATGTGCAATGCTATGTGAGTATAATAATACCGAAAATTGCCACGCAATATATATTGGTTAAAATGTACTGCAAACGCAAAAAATATTCAACTTGAGGAGAGTTTTGCGCAACTTTGTAATCGCGAAAATTTTGATTAAACATAAGTATGTAGGAAACTAAAACTGCTGTGTTGAAAAAGTTGATTCCGTTTGAGAGCCGACTCGTTTGTGGATTTATTTGCTGAAGCCGCGTCGGTTTGGAAACTTTTCCTATAATTTTATATTCACTATGTACTTAATATGAATATTTTCTGGGGAGACTATTTTTTGTGGGCCCACCAAAATTCGGTAACGTATAGTAATAAAAAAAAACGTGTAAAAATATAAAATTATATTATGAATTTTGAAGCTTCGTTGTTTTACAAACGAAACCGGAATCATGAAATCGAATTAAAAAGCTTTATTTTGATATCATCCCTGCCTCCCCTGCTATCGTGCTGTCTAGAAACCAAGAACAATGGCCAACATTAAAAAAAAACTGGAACGAAACGTTTCTATCGATAGAATGAAAATAAAACCAAAAAGCGAAAAAAACTGCCTTAAACAAATCACTTTAGAAACTGTTTTTATTCCTATTTAGGTATATGGAAGAATGTGATTGATAGCGATTTTAAATCCTGTAATTAATCAAATAAAACAATTTGTTTCTACTAAGCTAAAAAAATCCGTGTAACGAAACGTTACATCTATTGGCTGCTTTGATAAGGCTTTGATAGACGTCAGATTCTTCCTGTCCCTGTCGTAGTTGTAATGTTTTTAACATAAACAATGTTTTATTTTCTATTTTAAAATGTAATTGCTACAACTTAAGAGCGTTTAATATTACAATAGAACATGAATAATAGCATGGCTACCTATCCTAATATTATGTACCTAATCCTAGTCATAAATCACGTACCTACCTACCTACTTAACTAATAATTTCTTATTTAATCAGTTTTCCCATTCGCTAAAATCGCATAAGGTCCAGAAACTTGAGGTACACACACTTATATCACTTATTTTCTATACTACATATTTATAACCAAATCGGGTCTCTGTGTTTGTGGTAACTTCGCTGTTTCCGATTTCCGAGCTTGGAATCGTGACAATGTACTTATGTGATGTTTTCTAATATTTATTTATTCATTTATTTAAATACCCAATGATTCGGATGGGTCACACAAGACAAATCGCTCATTATCAGTTAGTTTTTATGTAGGAATGAGGTAAATGTTTACACATCGTGTTTCTAAAGATTCCGGTTAAAACATGTAAAAGTAACGTCACCACTGTAATCTGGGGACTTCAAGGAACAAATTAACACACATTTCATTAATATACGCTAAGAAATTGAGGTGGGCCTATTCTCCAAACAAAAAAAATCGTCTCCTTTATACTGGCTTTTTTTCACTTATAATTGTATCTCTTAGCAGATGACGAATTTTTTTTATGAGTCCTATAACATGACGTGGTCAGGCTTTTGAGATGATGGGTACTGCATTTATAATTTCGCTCATTTGATTTTAGCATACAGGTAAAAAATATTTAAATAAAGCGTAAATAGGTCGATATGAAAATAGGTCTCGTTCAGAATTATACGAAAATATTCAAGGAGCCTCGTGTACGTCGTTCCCTTTTTCATGCAATACCTTTTAAAATCTACCATCCTTTAATAGATGCCTGTTTTATTTAATGAATTGTGTCTAATTGTTGTTGTTTTCCAAATAATGTACATAAAAATGTAGACGGTAAAATATGTACAAACAATAAAAAAATCAAATAAACAGTATATGGAAGCCAATTATTCTGAAAACAATAAATTAACCAAATAATGTAACCAGAGTATAAATGAATGGAACAACTCAGTTAAAATTTAAATCACGCGAAAGTTTTAATTGAATTGAAACATTCAACTCGGTTTCATAAAGGTCTAATAACTTCTTAAACAATTAAAATTTACTGCGAAACGGGTATGGGTTGCTTCGATCTTCTATTATACAAGTGTGATTTTCTATTTGGACCCAAATTAATATTACGTTAGCATTATAATGGAAACATGTGAAATTTATATGAATGGCCAATCGATATAAGTACTTTTAGTAAAGACAAATCCTTCTTAGAACCCAGACTATTCACAGATATTAATGAAAGCTTGTATCCTATGGGGACAAAGACGCCATTTTCAAGTCGGTATTATCGTTCATTCAGTGTAAATTAATGTGTAGAACTAGACGTCTATTTTTATATTTAAAATATTGATTAAAATGATAAGATAATTATTTTTAAATTGTAGAAAATCGTATCACCCTAAAGTCAGAGCAGATACTATTCGCTACTTATACTTTTTAAAAATTTCATTCTGTAATGTAATGTAAATTTTAATAATTGCGTAACATATAATTCCCACGTGGGTTTCCAAAGAATGACACAAACATAGTTTTATGGTGTAGTTTGGTTTTTAACAGGGCTCCCAATTTTGCGTATAAAATGAAAATGGAGCGACCTAGAGTTAGCCTACAGAATATATAGATAGTGGGAATATTTTAGTTTTGAAATTTAACAGCACCGAGTAAATATTAATGTAAATTTTGTGGTTGAAATTTTAAACTCTCATGAAAGGTTCAGCTAAGAATATCAATAGATACCTATATCAATAAATAGATTTTGTGTTTATAGATCCTAAAAATATATCTCCAGTTATTAATTTGTGAACAATAATGCATTGTTATTTTATTACTGTAAGTAATGTTAATTTTTTCCTTCTTATAAATTTTCTTCTGGAAATTGCTTTCTCATATTACTCAAAAACAATTCCTTGTTATCTCACAGGAAAATACAGTCGTCAAAACCATCTTGTCCCTATAATTTGCCCCAACTTCCCGTTCTTATTTAAAAACATTCGAGTGATTTCTGAACTTTTAGTGTATAAATTTGAGCCATTAAAACGTAGCCAAGATATTTTTAAATCACTGAAGGAGGTTCGGCTGATGACACCGCAATCTTGATAACCTTCTGTACTCTACAATAAAATTTATTGTTAACGAAAGGTCGAGCCGATAATGCTTTCCTTTGTGCGGCCTTATTTAATCTCTATTTAAAACACTGTTGTGGAAAAAGTAATTTAGATACGCATTAACATTGATTGAAAATCTTTTGTGCATTTTCGAATTATACTGTTTCACGAGATTTTAACATAGCATTGTGAATATTAAAAGTAGTAATAGATTTTTGTGGTTTATTAATTATTCAGAGGATTTGAGTCTTTGTGTTTATTCACATAGTTATATATAATGGATATCTAAGGGCTTTATTATTCATGTTAATGATTTTAATATTATATACGAATAAAGCTTAACATATATTTAATTTTATATCAAACCTTTTTCGTTTTTATTCAGAGGAGAAGAAAGTAGTCTGGAATTTTAAGAAAATATAAGAATTTTTATTTCACCATTTTCTATACAGAATACTTTGAATAGAGCTATTAAAACTTATTTCTCCCTCAGAGTGTTGTTTAAATATTTCTTATAAGGTTTTTCTGAAAAAGCTAACATCTTTTAAAAAGTAATATTTTTAATCTGTAAATAAATGTTATGTTTTGATATTTAAATTTATATTTAATAGAACCAAATCCTGATCGATAAATGGTGACTATTTGTAAGAAAAAAAGTAAACACTATTTGGTAAAATTAAAAAGATTTGTTTATGTAACAAAAACGAGTCATTATAGGTAATAAGGTACGTTATTAATTATAAGCATTTAACATTTTTCTTCGATACTTTTATACATTTTACTGTAAATTTGTATATTTTATTTTCTTTGCCACATAAACATGAATCAATTTGAATGGTTTCTCAAAGCCGCCTTCAAAGCATCGTTAAAACCCTTTTATAGAAGGGTTGGACCTACAGGTTGAACAGTAAAGTGGCTGCCTACTATCTTAATTAAGATTTTATCTTTTTAAGTACTTTCACTCAGGCGTGGTGCATAATATTAGTGTTCTTTCTTGTACTAATATTGTTGCTTCATTAACATTTTTCTATAATATAAAATTAAACGCTAAATTTATCCCAAGCGCAAATCTCGAGAACAGCTGGACCGATTTCGTTACTTCTTTTTTATAATATTCCTTTGTCTAGGTACTTTACGATTTCACAAAGTTCACATAAAGTAATCAAATGAGGAGGTATTTTTAATCATGCACTTTAGCCTTGTCTTATCTAACGAAAAGATTTTTGTTTACAAGCAAAGAAATTCTCGTGATCGAAAACACCGTTTCTTTTCATGTGAAAATTCATTACGTTTTATTGAAACATTCAACTTTGACCGTTGGAGAGGTATTTATTTATACAATTCACATAGAGTGGTTTTAAATTTTGTATATTATGTACTTGTAATTATTGATATTTCGATTATTTTAATCATAAACTATCCTGCACATAATCGTAAAATCTCACTCATTCCCAAAGCTAGGCAATATCACAACATTAACAGGTGCCCTATCGGTTCATAGATTAGATAACTATTTTCTTCTATCCAAAGTTACTCCTGCTTGCCACTAAAAATAAATTGGTTACCTACCAAAGTAGATGGAATGGTTCCAATTTTTTCCCATGGGCTATGTATATTTAGGTGATTAAGTTACTCATCTGATGGGAAGCGGCAATGCAATCTCTTTGTGGGTGTTTAGAAGAAGCCTATTCACTTACGCTTTGAAGGTTCGTGTGATAGCCCCAAGTAAGGTCAGCGTATATTTATAAACATCTTTTTCAGACCTTATCCTTTAACGGTATCAAACACATCCAGTGACACCACTAAGGTAAAATGTGGTAATACAGATAGAAAATAAAACTTAATTATTTTTTTTGTAAAAGAATGAGTGTTGCAAATAGAATATTTATTTGAAAACAAACGACAATGTTGTTCCATATTTTATCTTCCAACTTTAATGCTCGAGACCAACGTCTGGATTCTTTGACGGAGCTTCAAAAAGATTAAAAATAGCTCAGCCGGGAAACCTCAGCGAATTTTATACAGAACTAGTGTTGTCCGTAAACTTGAATTATTCACGACATGGCCACGTTTTGAATTTAAAGTTTTAGCGAGTTTTCAGTTGTAAGAAAATTTTATTATACCTAAGTATAAGAGGAATTATCATTATCAGGAAGTAATGTAGTACACACTATACATAGACTCTATTTAGTCTATGAAATGTTGTAACTTTAAGTAAGTGGGTTCTTAATTCTTATTTATTAGAAAAATTTGGTCATTATACTACTAATGTTTTACCTAACATTTTGACCTCATCTTGCCAATACTAACCAGTAAGAACTTCTTCTTCTTCATCTTAATATAGAGTTCTATAATAGATTTAGAAAATGATAAGAAAAAAGTTATATAAAAAAAATTCCGATATAGACGCCCACGATAATTTCAAATGCCACTACATCATAAACCATTAAGCATGACTTACTATTAAAAAGAATGGGCAAGAAATTTGTTGAAACAGAATGACAAAGTATTTTACTCGTAAAAGGGATTTCTAAATGAATCTGATTATTGCTTGTCCCAGATTTTCGTGAGTTTCTTTATTAATTATCTAATAAGATTTTTCTAGTTATAGAATTTTGAATTTTAATTTTAAAATTTTAAAACCGACTGTGCTGTGCACAATATAGAAGAATACTTAGGTACTGAAATACAGATATAATATTATAGATGTGCGTTAAAATATGAAAAGAATAAAAAAGAACTTTGTTTTGTTCTAGGTAAGTATCTTGTATTTTTTCTAGTTCATTGACTGCAATGTATAGGCACTGTAGTAATGGTATTCAATTGAACTTAAAAATTCTGTTCGTTGTTGGAACAAATCGGCTTAAAACTTTATTCCGTCCACACAAAAACCGATCACATTTATTATTTTGAAAAGTTGAAATCTATTGAAACATGTTTAAGCCCGTATTGTGCGTACAACAAATTTTGAATTAATATACAGAACGGAAAACATGAAGGTTTTCCTTTAATAACAAACTTTATAACAAGCTTCTCGAACTCTTGTAACTTCTATGCGAAAATTAGGAAAGATAAATAAGAAACAAATTGAAACGCTCCCATCTCACCAAAGACATTAAAATTTATATCATATCATACTGCGCAGATGACATTCAAGGGGGTTGTGTTAATAAACAGGCGATCCTCACTTTGTCGCTCGTCATTAGAAAAGTTACATCGCATGATTTTAATTCTGAAAACGCCGAAAGCTTTTAGATTTAGTACTAAATCTGGAGAATACTCTATTTAAATAAATATTTTACATAATATCAAGGAAATTTCCAATATTTTCATTATTCATTAGCATAAATAATTAGTAAATTTCGAGAAACGTATCTCTATCAAGTTTTAATTCTATCGTAAACGAAAACTTTTGCAATTAACATATTTGCAGCTGAGTATGGTGGACTAATTCACGTAGGGCCTTTGAATTGGGTTGAATTGGGACAAACAGTACGTATTAATCCGACCTATAAATTATGTATATTTGTTATTAATTTATTACCTTGTTATTGTGAGTTTCAGTAATAAAAGTCCATATAGATATATAAATGTACATGATTTCAGTTTTGAAATTAAATTGTAATAGCGAAATTATATGGATACAAATAAATTGTGTTGTCTCATACTTTACAACGCATCTAACAATAAAAAGGGTGTGTGGCGAGCACATGTGTCAGAGGTGAAACTTCTTTGGCAAGATTCAAAGATATTTCCTCCATGACGTGACGGTATTGCCATGACCATGAAATTTTACTCTCAACGGGCCTAAAAAAGATTCACTTCAAATCTCTAACGTTATTTTTAAAACAATTTGACTTACTTTGTAGACTATGTATTTTGGAAATCTCATAATCCAGCTATAAACATAAATCATTGTTCTCAGTATTGGGAATGTAGAAACTTTCTATTTGGCTCACGATCCTATTTGTTTGATCGCCTGTATAGCCTCGCAGCTAAATATACCGTGGAATGTGAGAGGCTACATAAATTATATTACTGGAATTAATCAAACTATTTTGAACAGTAATTTACTGCATATTGATTTCAAACGCCGTATTATCTATCCTAGATACAAGATACGTGACTAGGGAAATATTGGGTTATTGAACTAAATAATATCTTACAGTTTATGTTATTAATAGGTTATATTATATATGGATAGTATGTACATTATACTCAGAATAAGTGTTTAAGTTCTTTTTTCTATATGTTTCATCATTAGTAGCCATTTTCAATGACCGAGGAAACACAACCGTCGGAGGATATTTACAAAATTATTCGAAAATGCTATAATTTTCATCTATATCTGTGTATGTATCTAATCAATTTTGTACAGCACTAAAATAAAAACAATCCCCCATTTCTTCGACATAATTTTAAAATAATATCTAATAATCTAGTCCAATAATCATTTACAAATAATGTTTTGCTCTATCTATTCAACTACGTTGTTAATTTGCTAATTGCGTATTTGTGGTAAGGCCTCTAAACATGTTAAAAATATCTGCGTTTGATGTGTTTAACTTTGGGCTGTTATGAAAACATTAGAAACGATTAAATCAATATGTATCATGAATTAAATATTTTGTGTAAATATTAGGGACCTACCATTATATAATACATAATATATGTCATAGAATAGGAAGAAAACATTGGACATTTCATAAATTCTTCGAAAATATCGATTAAAGAACTCTACATTATGTAACTTCACGTCATTTCCTTATTCTTCAAACTTCCGTTTTCATGAACGCAATTCGCAACGACATTAAAAGTGTTCACGCAAAGAGGCTCACGCGTTCAATTGAGGCGTCTAAATAAAATAAAAGAGATGCTTGCACCGTCTCCCGCGACATGTATTGAATCGTCCATATTTGTTTACGATTCAACGAACGGCGTTAGGACGTCGTATTTATTTGTTTTCCCTGCAGTTTCCCGCTGTGCAGATGGTAGCCTCGTAAACCGTGATTACAATTCAATGCTAAGCAAATGGCTGCATAAACTTTGACTACCACAAGTTTAATAAAGAATTTAGGTTGCAGCGAGTCTTGGTGGATTAAAAGTATTAAACGTAGACTTTTGGGTTCGGGCTGCGAAGTTTTTGTGGAAGTTTGCGGAGGATTATTCGGATATTATATAGATTAAATAGAAGTACTAATTAAAATATAATTAGCTTAAGTTTAATCAGAGCAACAGGCATCGTGAGAGAAATTAATAACTTTATAATAAGTTGAAACTTTCTTTTCTTTTCGTTTTTAAATTTCTTTTTTTGTTAGTAATAAGTGTGACCGAGAGTGTTTTGATAAATGTACAAATTACAAAAGTATCGAGTCCTTTTGTAATCAATAAAGCTTGGTCAAAAAGTAGCTTATGTGCAAATCTAGACTAAAGTGTGGTTGATGGTTCGGTACTGAATTTTGTATGAAACCCATCAGCTTTTTTACGTGGAAAATAACAAGCTATCCGTACATAGTACATATTCTAACAGATTATCATATTATTCACACAATATATTATATTATGCAATATTGAGTATAGTCCAATTAAAGTTTAAGCCACTAAATTCGGAATATTTTTGTGTTAATAACACATATTTTATTATCCTCTTACTTTAGAAATAAGAGTTTCAAATATTATTTAGGTCAGCATACTTTCGTCTCTACTAAATAAGAATTTGAGCCACTTTCGCGTCGCCTTATTTTACGGTTGAAATGTCTTTTAGAATTCAGATAATTCTGCAGTTCTGGATCCTTAACATAATCTCTATAATATCTAATTTATTCTATTTTAGTAAATTTTTATCCATAATCATTATTTCAGTTTTTTGTTTTCAAAATCTCTGTTTTCTCGTTGGCTTTTAGTTTACTATCTATTCTATTAGATCTGTCAAAACACTAGTTTTATCAAAGCAAAATTATACCTATATTTTGCCTCAAAGAAAGAAACAAGACGCTTTTACGAATTCAAAGAACTCATTGAACAAAGTAGTCCAGACATCTTATCAGTATGTGCACTACGTCCCAGTCATTTCACTGGCTATTATATCTGTCACACGACTGTGAACCACTAACGAGTGGTCCGTGACGAAACTTGGGATTCAGTGCAAAAATTCTCCCCTTGTGAACGTTTTACGTTCTATTTTTTTTACTATTTTTTTTGTTATGTTCACTTTCATTCGAGTAGATCATTATCAGTCTGGTACATTTTTGTACTATGGCTTCAAAATTGCTTCTTGTTTAACATCTAATTAGTCACCTATACAGCCTTGCACTTGTGCTTTAGTCAAGCCTGGCAACTCTTGGTTGTAGGTACCATGTACCTTGCAGCTAAGTACTAGAAATGTTTTCGTGATGTTTTTCATTTCATCGACGGTATTCGTAGAAGTTTTACAAGAAAATTGAAATTTGAATTAGGTATACTATGAAATCATTCTTAATGAATCAAACGTGGTATACCATCGGTTTCTAGCGGATTCGACTGTGGGCGCGACGCAATACTTCGAGAAAAACATGCTGTTGTCTGCAAGTCGTAATTATATAAAATACAGGCATTTTACACCAATCAATTACATCAAAACACCCTTCCATTCCTGCTTTTAATATGCAGCACACTAAAAATTCAACAGCATTAATTCACTTAGCCAATAGAGCTTTTCATGTTCATAAAACTATGCAATTCATTTATCGCATACGATAATCACGTACGACTGACACACATGGTACACACTATAACATATATGTAGCGATGCAAATCGTTGACCACATAAATGTATTTCGAATCGTTTCGCTGATAGCGAGCGACAAAATTGCGTCGCGTGCTGGGTATCTATTATCGAATGTCACATGCCATATCAATAAAGCCAAACGTTGAGTTAATTGTGTTCTAGTCGCTGGTGCAGGTTACGTGCCAGTTATTGGATGTTATCAAGGATGTTATTAATTATTTTGACGTTCAGATACATGATTGGAATGTCCCTATAGAGACACAATGTACGAGTAAAACTGAAAAGTTTTAATGAATTCGCTAGCTATGGTAGGTGTCGATATAGCGAAAGCTTTCTTTTCGCTTTGAAAAAGAATTGATGTTTTACAGATTTTAATCAATTATTTTTAAAGATTATTAGAAACTAACTATATGTATGAATTTACTTTATAAATTCACATTATAACATTAGTTTCCAATGTGGGTACCGCAAGAATGCCTTAGCATCGCTTTCAACGCTCACGCTCACGCCTACGCCGCGCCGCTTCGCTTCCGTTGTCATCAAGCGCCGCCAAAATCGCTATAAATTAGATTTCACCCCTTTCTTATTTCCTTATTTCCCTTGTTTGCTTAAGTGGCTATTAGCCATTAACTTATCAAACTTCAGAAACTTTCAGCAGTTAACGCAACTCTGACCAAATATTTAAAATACAAATTTTCACAATAACAAAGCAGTTTTACCGATGTTATGACAAATGGAGATTCACAGTCTATCGTATTTGTACATCTATCCAGATAAACTAATAAATGTATTAACATGAGCCATTTATTGACTGACTGATAGATTCATAATCTCCGAACGTATCAAAGTTGGTAAGCCTCTAAAGTTTCATAAAGAAATATTCAATGGACAATGTTGAGCTTACTATATAGTGTAAAGGAAATCCTACACGACCGGTCTGAGACCCGGGACTCCGGGAGTCGGGACCGACAGCTGTACGTGCTCGCTGACGTAGATGTAACAACACCGCTAACTTCCTGAATCATGACTCGGGTAAGGATTACACTTGTTTTATTTAATAAATTTTGTCAAATGTATCACATTTGTTGTTGTTATATTTATTAAAATATTGTGTTTCGTTATGATGATAGAGCTTTATAATTATAACTGAACAATAACAAAATGTAGGTATATTGTATTACAGAATATTATGTTATATTGTATGTTTATCATGTTAACATATTATACAGACTATGTTAATAAATTGTTGAATAAAAAGCATTGAAGCGTTAATTTACCCGTAGACCTTTCCGAATAGTAGGTAATATAATTATGTAGCTACAAACTAAATGTATTACGAAATGTATTGAATTTCGAGACGACCTATGTATAATTCTCTCTATATATTGTCAAACAAAGACCTATGTACATGGTAACTATTTAATAATCTGTGCCTATATAGTTATTTGATTGATTAATTGCTTTCCCAGTGAGATAAAGCCTTATTAAACATTCCCTATTCTAATACTCCGTATAATACTTGCCTTCGGCGAAACAGAATATGAGATATATAACAATTAAGGTAATATTATCCGAAACGGGCTGTTTTGGGATTATTTCTGCATTAACCTAATTAGCGATGTTGGTGTGGTAAGCGTAATGACGGTTATGCACATTATGTTGCTAAAATATTAATCGTACGGTGTGTATCGATTACTTGTAATCAGTGCTTAAACTAATAATAGCGTATTTTTGTAACATTAAAGATGAAGAGGAAAAAATATGTCTTATCAATATCACCTATTTTTATTTAAGCAGTGTATGCAACAAACGTGTACCTATGATGCTGAATAATTTTAGTTTGTATCCAAATTCCTTTATTTTTTATTAACTGTAGAGTCTGGTATATTATTGTAATACACCTGATATTTTTTATTTTATTATATCTATAATACGCAAGTCAAATTATGAAAACGATTCATATTCCTTTATTGCTTTTGTATTAAAATACAATTTTATGAATGTTTTTGTTTGCATTGTGAAAAAATCTAAAATTTCCTTTTAAACAGTATAATATATTATGTATAGAAATAAGTTTACAAAGAAGATACTCAAGCAAGTAAGAAGTTAGTATTTCGGAGACGACGATTGCTAAAATAACACAAATAATGACCGTAGATAATTTAATTAATGACCGTAGATAATGAAACTTTGGACAACAAAGGACAAGTGGATGTCATTTACACCAACTTTCAGAAGGCTTTCGATAAAGTCAACCATGAGCTCCTGATTAAAAAGCTGATGATTTGTGGTATACATGGGAACTTATTGCGTTGGATCATCTCGTACATTAAAAATCGCACTCAAATAGTTGCTCTCAACGGCTACCTATCTGAACCCTTTTCTGTTCCTTCCGGTGTTCCCCAAGGTTCCCATCTTGGCCCTCTTTTGTTCGCGGTTTTTATAAATGATGCACCCTTACGATTTAATACAGGTAGTAAATGTCTACTTTATGCGGATGATCTGAAACTATATAGAAAAGTCGAAAATATTGCTGACTGTCAGTTGCTTCAAGAAGACTTAACTGCTCTTCATGCCTGGTGTAAGAGAAATTTAATGAAATTAAACACCTCTAAGTGTCATGTTGTTACATTTACTAATAAAGTAAACAGCATTAACTTTTCGTATCAGATTTCAAATATTATCATAGGTCGTAAAGAAATCATACGTGATCTAGGGGTGATATTCGATAAAAGCTTATCATTTATCGATCATGTCGAATCTACTGTCAAAAAAGCCAATCAAAATTTAGGTTTTATACTACGAATGTCCAGATCTTTTAAAAATAAAAATAGTGCCCTAATTCTTTATAAATCTCTGGTCCGTAGCACCCTTGAATATGGCTCCTCAGTGTGGTCTCCATTCTATAAAACACATATCGACAAGCTCGAATCGGTACAAAAACGATTTCTACGTTCTCTGTGCTATCGTGAACACCTTAGGAGATCCTTGCCCACCTATGACGTTCGACTTAAATATTTCAATTTGGATTCCCTTGAAATGCGACGTAAATTCATTGATTTAATTTATATGTTTAAAATTATCAATAACCTAATTCACACCGATATGCTTTCTAGTTTCTCTTTGTATTGTAACGCTCGTGTCACTCGGAACGCTAAACCCTTCTATATACCCGCCACTCGCTTATGCATTTCTTATAATAACCCTGTATATAGGTTATGCCGAAGTTATAACGAAATAGTTAACAAAGATAACACAATTGACATATTTTCAAATAGTCTAGCCAGTTTTCGTCGCTTAGTTCTTACTGCTCTGCGTAGCACCTGAAACTACGGATTTATGCCGAATCTTGTTATAAGCATTTCTTTTATTGTATTTTTTTTTTATTGTTATGGTAACAGTATTTTGAAGTAACATCTTTCACTCTAAACATTTATGTATCCATATAATAGGTTTATACATAGAACGTTTTTAATTGTACTTTTATAATTTGGTATGTTATATTGTTGTATAAGCTGTTTGGAAACTAATAAAATAAAATAAAAATAAAATTTATTTTTCTTTGTTTTTCCAAACCCAACATCCGTAGAGTTAACTTTGAGACAGTTATCATTGATATAACTTTTCGTATTAGAAGTTAGGTCCAGACAGTATATTTATTTTTTGGAAAGACTAACATTCTATGATACTTTGTTACATTGGATATAAAAAGGGGATGATCGCAAAGTTTAGAATTCTCTTGATAGCAATGTTTATTTTACAAAATTAATTAAAGTTACCTCGTCATCTTATTTGCAGAGCGTAGTTTGTGATAGAATTGTCCCGTATAGCATCAAGTAAATCAAAAGAAGCTGCGTGGATACGCTAGTAACTAACTATACTATAAATTAAGGTATCTAATGTAAGGTATAAACGACCACAAACATATACCTACAGACTCAGTTCTAACATTTCTCTGCACGTTTAGGGTTTGCATATAATATTAAGGTTCGGTATATTATATTAATAATTTAGTAATTCTGAAATTAGGTCTTCAAATGATGTACAGTCATATTTTATGGTCATGTAGGCGCTAGTGAAAATAACGCGTTGTCAAAATTTGATGGAAATTAGCTCGTACTCATTCTGTGTACTTTCCAGCGTAATTATACTATGTACTACAACGTCAAATTGTTCAGAATTTTGTTGGTTAATATTTTCCTTCCAGAATAAAGTTTTTCATGGCAAAAAATGGCAAAACTTCTAAACTATACCATAATTTAGAAGTATCAATATCAAATAAGTACAGGAGATTTATAAGTCAATATAATATCAATTATTGTTAATTGTATGATATTAATTTTGACTGTAGGTTTATTTAAATAGGTATGTAAAATAATTCTAGTGCTCACCATTGCTTTTATATGTTCAGTTTTGTACAAATTTTCACTAAAGAACTTAAGCCTTACTACGTAAGTACTGCGAAGTGGTAAATACGTATGTACCGTACTTAAAATGGACTTAATTAATAATTATACAATTTTAATTAACGCAATACTTGAAAGCATTTCCTTTAATTAAGAAAGAATTAAAATGTCGGTAATAGTAATCTGAGAGTTACATGCAACAAAGGAAATTAAAAGGTGGAGAGCTTCTGATGTAATTAATATTAACAGTACTCAGAGGTGTTAATTAAAAATTAAAATAATTACACATCCGTATACAAAATCATTCTCTCCGTAATTAAGGGGAAATTAATTAATAAAATTAATTAGACATCAATATTTCTCTACGTTTTATTTCAAAATATCTATTGCTGTACAATAATATTTCATTACTTAGTACTCTTCAGCAAAATTAATTAAATTATAACTTATGATAAATGAAATTTATGTACTCTTTATTTTTTTCCTAGGTTGGTTTTATATTGGTCAGTTTCGCCGATAAAATCGAACCGGTTTCATTAGCGCGCGCTGTAAAGTAAACAAAAGAATGTCGATCAATATATCATAATGACGAATAGTTTTTCATTTCATTTCATATCAATATAGTCATAAATATTTAATATTACTATTATACAGGCACACTAAACATCAATAATTATTTACGTACGTACAGTATTTTTTCATAAAACGAAATAATTAAATTAAATATCGTAAAGTCCAAACGTAAAAAAAAATACTTTTAACGTATATTCAGAATCCAATTACATCGTTACTATATGGTATAGTATTCATAAATCAGATACAGTCGACTCTCGATAATTCGAAACTCAAGGGACTCTTAAAATA
>CAJQZM010033004.1:1282-19397 GCA_907164665.1 Colias nastes | reverse complement strand
CACATAGTATATACATATTATGACAGAGGTTAAGCTTAAAGAACTTGAAAAATAAATAACATGATCTCGCCCACGTGTTGAAGTTTCACTTCAAAAAATGTTATGAAAAATTAATGTTTGACCATATATTTTCACTTTAAACAGTATTTCTTTTTTTTATTCGAGTAGACATATTATAGGAATATTTTTCAAAGATACCTGTGTATAAAAATAGCAGTAGGGATCTCAAACAGATAGAAAAACGTGGAGGGGAGAGCGGAGCCACAACTGCTATGTACAATGGAATTTCTCGGCCGGTTTAATTATAAATTAAACGTACTCTATTGAGTAAATTTAAAAAAAAATAAGGTAATTAATTACGACTAATGAAAAGAAAAAAAATTATTAGTACCAAATCTGTTTATTTAAATATATTACAATTACCTACATTGTTGCCTACATCAAATACTTAGTTGAAATGATAATATCATCGTGAAAGCGTTCTATTAGTCGTTTTTTAATAGTTTTTCTACCGGGATATGCTCTGTAGTGATGACGTTTTTCAACTTTTGCATGGTAAATTGGCAATCATCATTCTCTTCTATGTAGGTACTTGTATATTTGCTCCATTGCTGCATCTACTTAGATTAATTTTCTTTTCAACATTACTGAGGTGAATTGAATTTTTCAGCAAATTATAATAATCCGAATGATATTTTGCTGCAAGTGTCTCTAAGTCGGTTATACTCGATATAATCTCTATAATAATCGGTTTTCTGGACGGCTATAAAATTCATGATGGATTCATTCAAAGTTGAAGTGTTGATGTATGAAATCTGACTACGCCGGCATTTTTTTGTATGGAGATACTACAAAGACCTCGTCTACTCGAGAGAATGCCGCAATTTGGACGAATTAACCCGGAAATTGAGAGTAGCAGAAGAAACCATTAAAATAATAAAAGGGTATTCAGACGTTTAAAAGACAACTTTTTCCGGTGATGTTGCACTTGCAGTGAGCAACAGGGGGGGTCATTTTGAAAATTTATTGTAATTAAACACCTTGTAATTGGTTTTATTTTGTTTGCATTAAAATTTTGCACTTACCACTTTTAGATTTCAATTTTTCGATTGAAGCCTTATGAATAATAAAATGAAATTTTCAGGGTAGCTACCTCATAGATAGAGTAAGTTTTTAAAAAGAAAAACGGATATTTTTTATGTGATTTTATTTTTTACGGGCCCTTGAAGTTATGAACATACTGGGTAATTTTATCTTTCTTGGCAATAAATTCTTTTTTTTTATTCCATTCGAAGATCTAACGATAGTAAATGTTACTATACTGAATTGGCCTTTCTTTCAGCTTAGCACACAAAAAAAATCAAGCATTTACCGCCATAATTCACGTCACCATAAATCAAAATCTCTACGTACTCGGCGATAGGTGAAAATTTGAAAAAAACGTCATAACTCCGAAAATACGAAAAATCGCATAATATACATGGGGGTGATTCGGATAGCCCTTTATGTCCTCTACCTCCCAGCTTCAGTATATCACTACTTCTTGGGACACCCTCTATGGTCAAACATGAATTTTTCACAATAATTTGTTTAAACAATGAAACAATGGAGTACACAAAAAAAAAAATGGGTAAACATTGCAATTTATAGCTTATTTAACAATATCCCACATCGATCATATTAATTCATTCACTATAACTCTAATCCGAGGTGAAAACCCCCAGGCGCTCCACTATATTATTCTTAGGAATGTATCAACTAGTGCGTAAGCTAATAGTAGTAGAGATAAATTATTATAAAATAGTCTTCGTTTTATAGTTTAATGCTAGAAACATGAAAAGCACATATTATGTATTTAATACTTAAACTAACTATCCAATCAGGCATTAAACTGTAAGAGGTGGAAATAAGCCAATCCTATTAGTCAAAATGCTTTCATCATGCTATGTTACCTTCCACATGCTCCATGACTTATCTTTTATAACACCCTTCTGCCCCGTTATGTATTACTGGGACAGTTGGAAATAAGAGGTCATAATACGGTCCCTGATCTCCTTGAGCTTCCATGGAACTGTGAAAGTGGTGGAATATGTAAACTTGTGTATAATATATCTCCTGTAACATTAAATTCGTCGTCAAGTCGACGTAGAAATTGGCCGTAGTAAATGCAGTTTTAAGAACTTTTACCTTATCAAATCTTTGAATGTATGGTGCGAATCCAGACCATGTATCGTAGAGGTACAATATGTCTTGTGACCTATTCGTATTTATTAGTTACAACAAAGTGTAAGCGTAGTCTAAACAAAACAATCGCTTCTGAATTAACTATTTCCATGCTATTACTATGCTATTTAATTGTAACTTTGTGTGACTATTTACCCGTTTCCCAGTAGTACCAAACACTTATCTTATAATCGCGCTGGAATCTGTTAAACTCCGTCCGCGAGCGACTTTCCCACCTCATCTAAAAACAATTGACAATCCTAGGAAAAGATTTAATGGATTGCACTTTTATGAGCTGTGAATGTGTAACGTTATAGTTAGTGGAGTAACTATCAGTTTATCTTTTCATATTGTGTAATGTTGTACTACCTAGTTCTTCTTTTATTGGTTGTATATGATTATGTAAACAATTGCGCATCATAAGCCTATAATAGTTCCTATCGTTCCTACTCAGTCCTTTTCGGGATTTGTCGGAATACGCGGGACATTTAATGGTTGGCAGTTGTCACAAGATGTAGAACTTTTTTTGGTTTTTGGACATGCCAATCTCCTCCAAATGTTATTCCTCGTACATACTCATGCAATTAGTAGGCTTGCAATTTTAACTGTGTTAAAGCTTTCTAAATGTGTGTAAACGTATATTCCGAATCGGTGGTAGTTTAATAAAAAATGACTATTCATAAGATTTTGTAAAAGTTTACATGAATAAAAAACATTTTTAGTTTATGAGAATTAAAACGTAAAATCAGATACCTAACGTAAAATCGAAGGCATATTTTGTGCTAATTGAAGTAGAATACATATATCGCTTAGTATTTTTTGATGAGATAACAAAATTTTTTTCCATCGCCTGCTTTATAACTCAAGTTTTATTATTTTTACATTATTTTATGTACTGGAAATCTATTTTTAACATTCCAATTTTGAATAAATAAATCATAAACATATTTCTACCTTTTCTAAATTCAAATGTAAATATGGCTCTAATCAAACTCTAAAGAAACCGTATAAGGACAAAAACAATCAGACGTTTAAATCTATTAAATAATGCATCTTATATAAATGATTCGAAACAAATCAACAAAACATCCAAATATGGTATCGATATTGCTCAGCTGACCTTAACGTATGGATGTTTTTAGTTTTTACACTAACGGTAACGACACGACTCCGACACACTGACTCGATCACGTCGATTGTAACACGCATGGAAATAAATACATACGGTAAAGACAATATCATTTGCGATCATATAAGTAGAAGTAAGTGAAGCATTTTAATTCACAATTATTATAGATTTCTACCAATCTCTTATTCTTTTATCAATGTTTATGCCAACTAATATCATCAAACTATAATTTATAACTGTTATATTTGGCAATTATCAATAAGAGACGAAAATATTTGTAACAAGAAGATGATCTAGCTAATCGAGTTCGAGTAATGTTCAGGTTCATAGCCTCCAACTTGAACGGAAAAATGTATACTGTTACAGTGAATCTAAAACTACATCTAACAAGAAACACGCGATATTGCAACGATATCGTTATATCACCGTGTAGTATAAATGTACCCATACGATTAACACTTCAAAATATATTCACAAATTCCGGATTATGTAATCGCAATCTCGACAAGTGTTATTTATTGATGTGTCATCAATGAAATCGAAGGTAATATTCTAACTGCATTGTTCTCAACACTTAACTGTATATCGTTTACTGTTCTTATTACTATGTAATCTAGTTCACCAAGACCTTATGACGTAGAGTTTGTTTTGTGCCTAATTCTTAATATCTTTTTTTCATGTACAGAAAAATGATGATCGACTTGTGTTATTAGACGATCATGCAAAATTTTAATCCAAGTTTATTGATACTTTGAAAAGCGTTTAATGTATTCAAAAACTTATTATCTTAAGTGTGAAAAATACCTTATAACATTGTTATTTATGATCGATATTTCCCTTGCAAGATACAAAGTTCATGATTACAAGATAGTCATCCCTTTCCTCTATAACCTGAGTATCAATTATAATGATAACCTTTAAAATGATAAGATCATGGATAAACATTAAACAGATTTTATAATCGTGCCTGCACAAGTCTTACAGCGTGATAAAACTAGAAGTAACAAATCAAACCATCCCTTCATACAAGATCCTTGCGTGACCCACTTCTTATCGTAGCATCCAGATGTTTCCTGCTCAAATACCAGCCGCTCACTAAAGTATAATAAACAGCGAACATATTGATTGCAATCATCGGCTATTGAATCGCAATATAGTGATGATCGAGATCGCGGCACGGAAGCGTTGAGCGAATAATTTTCCGCGTCCATGCTCCCAGCTAACTGTGAACAGTTGCTTTGGCGCCGCAAAAGTAGCGGTGGACAGCTTTGCTGAGTAAATCGCTGTTTACTTGCAGAGTAGGTAAAGATAGATATTTGATGTTAAATGGGATTTCATTGTTGTTAAATTAGATATTTTTAATGATCACAAACATTTTGCTACATAGTTACGATCATAGATATTTTCATCGTCATTAGAAGCATGTTGAGGAGTTTTGCTTATTATACCGCGATTTACTTTAAAATAAAAAAACCTACGATGTTAAATGGTAACTGCTGATTTTTTGCCGTCCTTTTGTTGTGATGACGCTAAGTTTACCCTGATTCTACTGCGATTTATTGCAGAGCTAGAATATAGAATTTCTTCTTGGATGTAATCAAGTAATAGCATGTAACAGGAACTCTGTTTGTGGTTTAACCGAATTAAAAGTCTGTTTAAATTTTATTTTAAATTCGGTCAAGGTGGGTAGAGCTCGGACGAAATATAATAAACTAAATTTCTACGCTACACATCACTTTTATAAAAAAAAAATTGGTTGTTTGTAAAGTAGGTTTACGATCGAGATGTTTACGTGATAACATAATGCAGTGGCAGCGCTCGAGATGAGACGGGAGATCGGTCCGTCTCTCTCTCGTTATACCTGCGATCGCGCTCGTGAGGTTTTGGTGTGACACAAGTTTCTGAACATGTCACCCGACTAAAACGATTTTAAAGACGTTATCACGTCAAAAAAAAAATGTGTGCGTGTACTAGAGTACACACGTAAGAAGTGAAACTTCTTTATGACCTTATTTTTCAAAAAATAATTTACTATCTACACTAATATTATAAAGAGGAAAACTTTGTTTGTTTGTTTGTTTGATTGATTGTAATGAATAAGCTCATAAACTACTGGACCGATTTTAAAAATTCTTTCACCATTCGAAAGCTACATTATCCACGAGTAATATAGGCTATATATTATTACGCTAAGACCAACAGGAGCATAGCCACGCGGGTGAAACCGCGCGGCACAGCTTGTATACAATATTACAGAAATACGTTAGTCTAACACGCTCGTCGCTTCGCTCCTCGCTACCTATTTAAATATTTACACCAGCCGCTGCTGAAACTCGCTCGCTTCGCTCGCTCGGCTCGTGCGGTAGTTCAAAAATCAAAAGTTAACCTAAGATGCTCGTCGCTTCGCTCCTCGCTACCTATTTAAATATTTACACCGGCCGCTGCTGCAACTCGCTCGCTTCGCTCGCTCGGCTCGTACGGTAGTTCAAAAGTTAACCTAAGATGCTCGTCGCTTCGCTCCTCGCTACCTATTTGAATATTTACGCCGGCCACTGCCGCGACTCGCTCGCTTCGCTCGCTCAGCTCGTGCGGTAGTTCAAAAGACCAAGGGAGACGCCAAAAAATTCGAGTTATATAGAGTTTTCAACTTATAAAGGATTTCGACTTAGGCGGATTTTGATTGGACATAAAGAGTTTGAGGTTTATTCTTATATAAATATTGAATTCACAAAATCATAATTGAACACCAATCAAGCAAACACGTGTTAACGTGAGTCATAGATTTATTATCGTATACTCCTAAAATGTTTTCTAAGAAACAATACTGTACTTACATTGTCTGCAAGTTCTTAAAGGCGGTAACTTATTTTTGTTCGAACAATAGAGGTAATAAATATAAATTCCTAATGTCGAAATCTTGAAACAGTCAGAAATTAATGACGCACATAGTATATACATATTATGACAGAGGTTAAGCTTAAAGAACTTGAAAAATAAATAACATGATCTCGCCCACGTGTTGGTGTTTTAAAAAATTCAATCAAAAACTGAGGTTAACTTTAAATACAATTTTAGAAAAATAAATACCACAATCAACATTCAAGTATTAGAAAAAATTGATACCATAATTCCACCCACGTGTTAGTGTATTGAAAAATACAATCAAAAAGTGAGGTTAATCATAAATAACTTAGAAAAATAAATACCATTATTACACCTAAGTATTAGAAAAATAGATGTAAAATTACTTATTTACTTTTTTTAGAAATTCACTGGAATTAGAATTAAAACAAACCCTTTGATTTTGCTGATCACTTTAATATAACATGTATATAGTCACGAGTACGGCGTAACGCAAAAATGTCACGCGCGCGGCGTAACGTAACGCAAAAATGTTACACAAAATTTTTGTCCACCCCCGATAAAGAAGTTTCACTTCAAAAAATAGAAATCAATAGATAATCTAATCGCTAGTTTTGTAGCCCCAATGTTAATGATTGCCGCCGGCTGAGACGGGAATGCGCTTATTCGCTGAACGCTCGCTTTGTTTTATATTATAAAGCCTTAAAACTTGCGGCTTATAAAATACTTGTCGTGTATTCATGTTATATAATAAACTACGTAGGCCTATGAATGAGTGAGAATAGATGCTATCTTAATAGGAAATGATAAGAGTTTTAAAACACTCGATTATTATAAGTGCAGCTGAGTTTAAAGGCATAATTTTAATAGCAAAATATGTATTTGGCTAGGTTAAAAAAAATCACAATTGTGTAGATAGTAGTAGAAAATATAAATATACCTACTTTATAAAAAATATTATAAGTTTTCCGAGAGTCCACTTGTAACTTGTGTGTTTGTTTCCTGTTCAAAAAATCCTGTAAATTATCAATATTAAATCTCATGAAAATCAACACCACAAAACTACATTCATCTTTATTATTTGTAGTATGCAGAAAGGCATGTAAGTAGTTATTTACAGCTTCGTTTAAACAACTCTTGTCACCTACAAGAACACCCACTGTGGACATAAACAAACCGGGGCGCACAACTAGTATTTAGATGTCGGCTCCTACGTTATATGCTAATTTGACAAATAGTTATTAATGTAGACCTCCCGTAGGATTTAGAGGTCATAAGAAACGATATAAAAGTAATAATCATAATTCACAAATATGTCATCGATATAAGCGACTTTGAAAGCTAAACAAGTCATCATGCGCAAACGCATCGAACGTTGCTTTGAAGTGCAATTATGCGCACATTTTCTCGTCCGAAGTGAAATGAACACTTTCTTATGATAATAATCGACTAATACTTGATGACTAGATACTAGTTCCATACCGTGGCGTGTGTTGACTCGACAGGTTTTTAATTGCCGCGTAATTACTACTCTCCTGAACGATGTTTTTTAGCGCGTTGTGCAAACAAAACGCTTAGGTAATTTTTATTTTATGCCTAACGATAGATTTGATTAGAATCTTGACTGGCCGCTTGTCCCGGCTTCGCCTAAGTTGACTCGGTTTAAAAAAACATACCTTTTTTTAATCTGTCGTGTTTTCAGTGTTCGCAACAATCAGACAAAAAATCTAATCTGGTTTTTTAATTACTTTAGAGATTAGAATATAGTTTTGAAATCTGAATTGAATTGAACAAAATAGATCAAAGACCAAAACCCTTCTAGGGTAGACAACAGACATGACATTTAAATTGACCCTAGTTCTCAAATAGGTATACCAAAGGACCAAAGGAAGTGAATTCAAGGGCTCGCCCAGTTTCTAACAACAATCAAAAATATAGGCCGCTACCTAACGGGCCCTATAAATTAACCGGTATAAGCTATTAATCCTTATTTATTAGCCCTCCTGGTTGTAAATCAAATAAATGTCGTTCAAGATAGCTATACTATAAGGTTATAAACATGAACTTTGTAACTAGGTTGTAATAATACGTAACTGTTGGTTCTAATTATTGGTAATAACTCAGCCCCCGGAATCACAGACACAATAGAAAATCTATTGTGTCGTGGACCAATCGGGCCGCTGGGGGCTCAATGGGTTGGGTATTAGTTACGTAGTAACAATTTAGTCATTTGTGTTAATAGTAATGGATTGAATTTGAAATTAATATCATTCATTTAAACCGATGGTAACTAGTTGCTATGTAGGTACATAATATTATAACGCCTCTTAATCCCTTCTAGAAAAGCAAAAGATAATTCAAGTGTGCGCATATTTTAATATATTATGTAATATGTATGTATTGTATCCGTTACACAAATAATATATGCTTTTCACTGAAATCATAGCTATGATAGTTTTCTAGCTATGTAGAGTAGGTTAGGAATCTACGTGATTTGTGTAGTTGCATGATGCATCAATGAGAGATGCAACTCGACGTTGCCGTTGGTTTGTCTCTGTTGAGACAAATGAATATTTGTATTAATAAATTAGCAGTTTCTTTAAATTTAAAGGAATCAGTTATTTTTATGATAATCCTTAGATTAGCTAGAAACCATATATTTTTATTTTTAACGCATAACATCCCCTAACATACCTATTTTATTAAAACAATAATTTAGATTTGATTTTTTAAAAGTAACATAGTCTGATACGTATTTAATACACTCACTTAATAATATTCTCAATTTATATCAAGTTGCATAATTTCCCACAATTTCATTAATTACTCCAAATAAAGAAATCTAATAATAACAAAACCGGTTGTTTGTTTACAAACCGTTGTCCTTGACCCCGCGACCCGGCAGGTCACGCGGCGCGTACGCACGATCACTGAGTCACAGGTGTAGGTCGTTGAGTTGTACCTAACTGTATCTAGGCTAAGTTTTATTTACTATTATGTAACGTATTGAGACTGTAGATCGGCTTTTGTGTTTATTTAGTATGAGTTATACCAATGAGTTATGAAAAATGTAAATCAAAACCAACAAAACTGATTTTGAAAATTCTTACCATAGAACGCTATTTTCCTAAGGCTTTCAGCTATCTTACCAGTTCACCAATTAAACAGGCATTATAACGCATAAATAAATAAGCAGGGATAATCTTGTAAAAATATGTTCAGGTTAGAAAGATTTCTTTATGATTTTACACCTTTTCCTACATGAATTAACAATCACTTTCCACTGTATGTTACCATGTTAAATAAATAATAAATTTAAATATTTTGTTGCAGATGATTAGGTCGGGGTAGCATGGGGCAGGCGGGCAGCCAGCCGGCGGAGGGCCGGCCGCGCCGCGTCCACACGCTGCCGAGCGAGCCGCTTCGACATGCGCCTAAGGTAATTACTCATTATGCTACAAAATCTAGTTTTTCTTATGAAATTTTAGATGTAGGCATAAACATTCATATTTTATTTTACACCAAAATAAAAATACAGTAAAGAAATAATTTAACGGTTAGGTAAAATACAAATTAATTTAACATTATACCTAATAATACCAATATCCCAGAGATCAGCAAAAGTTACAGAAAAAGTTTCCTTAACTTTTTACTCCAAAATTCCTTATTATTTTAGGTAGCTGAAGTACTAAGTAGGTAGTTTTTAGCAAACAAATAAGTTAGCGAGGAGTGAAGCGACGATCATGTTTAGTGTACTTTAAACACCCGCACGAGCCGAGCGAGCTATCCTATTTCATCCTATATAAATTATTATTAATCTATTATCACCTTGCAGGTGCTCCCATCGCTAACCGAGTCGCCGCGCCTGCGCAGCACGGACAACGGCGCGATCCTGCACTCGGGCGGCACCATCAGCGGCCGCCGACCCGCCTCCATGACCGTGGACCGGACGCCGCATGGACATGTGGTAAGGATATTCACATGTTTGTCTGCTGCAAAGGATATTCACATGTTTGTCTGTTGCTAAATAAAAAGAGCGTATGTGCCGAGCTCACGTGTCAGAACATCTCGAAGTCAGAAATAACTTCTGTTTTCGGTTCTGCCTGATGTTTATTCGAAGAACATGATATAAGATGACGATCAAATACATGCTTATTTAAATTAATATTATATATAAAAATTTTAATCGTCTTTTGAATATTGCAATACTTTTATTAGTACACATTACAAATCTCAATATGTACATTAAACGCAGAAAACATCGTGCCCTAGTACTGAAGTTGATTTAAAAGCCTTTTAGGTTTATACAGATCTAGGGACAATGTAGATAATGAAGTGGCTCAGTGCTCACTTAATGAGGCACTTAAGTAATGAGCAAATAACTTAACTGAGAGCTTCCGGGACCCGGTCCCATTAGTGAAAGATGTTTGGGCCTAGTTGATATGCAGGGAGTAATTATTATATTTTTAATGAGTACATTTCTGTTTTTTAACTGACTTTGATTTGTTTTGTTTTTTGTTGTTTTCCTTGAGTTTTCGACTTGCACGTCAACATAATATGTTTCTTATTTAGTTAACGACGACTAAAAGTTTTTTCGAAGTGAGCGTAATTTTTCGTAGACACGTATTCATTATCTAAACTCTATCTAATTAAATTAATACAACAAATTTCAGGCTTTTCTAAATCGACTGGTAATACGTTAAATTCTGAGACACACTTGCAATTAGTTTCTGAAGTTTTTCACGAATTGGGATTTGTTATTTAACAATAACTGTTTCTATTTAGCGGCTAGGTAGAACTCTATTTAACCACCATATTTTTCACATTAGTTTTTCATATTAATCGCCATTTACTATATATTGAATTTCCAGCATTCCAACATATACCGTTCGCGGTCAGCCGGCGGGGCGGAGTGCGAGTTCCGGTCTGAGAGGGAGATGCTGCATCGATCTCACACTAACCTGGATATACGGCGGAGTGATTGTGAGTAACACACTACCATTGTAAACATTAATGTTTATTTCATTGAAGAATGTGAATCTTAGTTGTAGCGCTTTTGAATCTGGAAAGTTTATGTGATGGATTTTATTTAATATGATCATTTATGAAAAAATATAATATAATCCTAGAGGATTATTAAATTTAAAGTTTAGTTTTAGTTAAATTCTCATTCCCTATTAACTGCGGCTTTGAAGATGTAGCTTTCATGTTAATCGGTTGAGTAGATTAACTCATTATATTATCATTATTTTATAGGATTCTTGACAAATTGGTATTTTTCTCGATTAATTTTATACTTATTTTTTATATTTATATTACAGCCAGCCTAAACAAGCGGTTTGGCTCGGAGCCGGACCTCAGAGAGGAGGAGCAGAGGCCGAGGTGTAACAATAAACACTTCCGCAAGAAGTACCGAGCGCCTCCACCACCTGCCAACGATGTGAGTTATAAAATATAGATATTAGTAATGAAATTTGAAAGACTTGGCACTGGGCTGAATTAATATGACAAAAAATCATTTATTTTCATGTGCATTTTTCACGCATAATTTCAAAAGATAAAGATGTATTTTATACTTTAATTATGCCTAATCCAATTAAAACATTTAAAAATTAAAAGATTAAAATTTATGAAAACTAATTCCTTTCAACGCATTTCAGCACTGCGAAGAATCGTCGCCAGATTGCGTGGATGGTAACCCAAAACGTGAACCTCAGAAGAAATTAAGACTGTTCCGTACAAGGAACGAGACTAAAAAACTGAATCCCTTAAAACTAGAAACGAAACCCGCCTACAGAAGTACGTACACCGACTTCAAGTCACTTGACTTTACTGACACGTCTTTCGAGAGACGATACAGATCACCGTGTAAAGACAAGGACCACCTGAAATACCCAGACAATGTTGACATGCTACAGACGACCACTTCTTTGAAGAGAGAAGAAAGACTGTTGCAAGGAAGACAAGATTACAGAAACAAAATAGATCGAGTGAGCGGATGCCGGGCTAAAACATCAAAAACAAACGAAAACAACGAAGCGTGGAAAACGCCACTTTTGAACAGGAACTTCAGACATTCCGAAAGATTTAGCAAAACTGAATTTCAATTACCTTCTCTGAGAAGAGAAAAAACATTTGATAATACGCTCGCAATTAGTGAAAGTGATTCTCCGAGAACTACGCATGAAAGTAGACTGAAAGCTGCTGGAGATCACATTACAGCAAACAAGCTGGATAGCAAGTCGCCTTTGAGAAAATCTCTTCCTTCATTATTGCACAGAAATAATGAAGAAAAAGATGAATTTCAAATGGAACTCAAAAAGGCAACGAGTAGAATAAGAAACGAGTTAGTTAGTAAAAGTAATGTTAGTACCAAAACTAGTCAGAATGATAAAACGAAAGTGAACCCAACGAAAACACAAGTCAAAGAGTCTAGTCTTAACTCGAAAGATTGGAAACCAAGTAATGTTAGACGACCATTGAGTCGGATCAATGAGATTAAAGCTAAACCCGTTGATGATAAACTGAAATGTACTGATGCGAAGAAATTAAAAACAGATAGCAAAGAAAACGTTAAAACTTTGCCTGACAGAGGACAAGCTTCCGGAAAGGAATCTACACCTGAACACTCACCGACGAGGAAAAAAGAGCCTCTTGCCAAACCACAAGAAAAGTAAGTAAAAGTTTTTAATGTTTCTAATTCAATATTCTTTCAAAGAATGAAATGCTTTTATATGATAATTTTTACACTCTGTTTTTTTACAGACAAAAGGCACCATCCAAGCAATTCTACTTCGGCATGATAGAAAGCAAGCAAACAGAAACCCAGGATCACCTAAAAGATTTCCCTGGTCTCGGCAGTCCGATTATCGAGGAGTTTAGCAATTTCCACCTCATCGAGAAGAAGCTGCTGGGCTACCACGAGGAAGACGAGCTGGATAAGTTCAACGAGAGATTACAACAGACCTGTAAAAGAAACCGTAAGTAAAACATCATTTTTGAATATTTCTAGTTAGGTTTTCAGGGATTCATTTGTTTTGATTATTCCATATGAACGGTTGTATTTTGTTATTTTTAAATACATATTTATTTAATTTATGCATTGGTGCAATAGGAAGTAATTTATTGAGACGGGCAACACACGATTTTTATTATTTGCAACATTGCCATAAATTAGATTAATATTGTCCAAATTTAATGATTATTCGTTCAAAAACGTGTCGTATTATGAAGGTCAAAATAAAGAAATATATTTATGTGCCCTATTTTAATTATCCTTTTACTATAACTTAATTAACTACAATAATTTATGTATTGTTACTCTTTTGATAAAACTGCGTTTTATTAATTATTAGCTGTGCTCCGCGGTTTCACCCGCATTGCTCCGCTCCTGTTGGTCTTAGCGTGATGATATATAGCCTATAGCCTTCCTCGATAAATGGGCTATCTAACACCGAAATAATTTTTCAAATCGGACCAGTAGTTCCTGAGATTAGCGCGTTCAAACAAACAAACTCTTTAGTTTTATAATATTAGTATAGATTTATTTCAATTCCACTTGGCAGTATCCTCCGAGTCAGCCCTATCCTCGTCGTCGGGCTCGTGCTCGGAGGGCTCGCTGGGCATCGCGCTGCGGCTGCGGCCCACGCTGCCCAAGAAGCCGCCCGACGCGCCGCGCTTCTCGCCCGCCGCCGCCTGGCGACAGCTCGCCAGCTTGGATGCTCATCTTGCTGGTGTGTATTTAAATGATTATTAATAAGAATATCTTTTTCTTTTGTAAGTATCCTCGTAATCAGCGTCGTCCTGCCGCCTTGCGACAGCTCGCCAGCTTGGATGCTCATCTCGCTGGTAGGTATTTAATAAGTCTTTGTAAAAATATGTTTTTAAGTAAGTTTCCTCGTAATCAGCGTCGTCCTCATGGAAACAGCTAGCCGCCTTGGATGCTCATCTTGCTGGTAACAATAAGAAATAATTAATGGTCTTTAATATGTGTGAGCGCAAATGGAAAGCTACATATTTTCAATGAGTGGGTTAGGTACGTAAATTCTATTTTGATGGGAAAAGGTACGTGAATAAAGAAAAGAGCAACTATGATAAGTCATTTTGTTTAGTTTTAAATCACAATTTGTCACCATGAAAGCCAGTATCTAATTTAATCTCTCCGATAAAATTAATATAGGGTTTAAAAATTTAAAGATATAACAATGAATCTTCTAATACGAAATATAAAAATAATTGAATCAAACCTTTTTAATAGTTACAAAAAATAGACTAATATTTTAAATAATAGTTACCTATTAAATTTTCAGAAACTCGACCACTAGCTGTTGAAGTGAAGATGTCTGCAGATATATCTGGCGACTCATCACCCCGGTCCGAACAATCCGCGGATAAATCCGGGGATTCAGGAATATCTGGTGACCACGCACACAGTGATCATCGGATAGAGTCGCCATCTAGACATCATGTAAGTAATATTGTTTGCAGACTTTAGACTTGATTCCAGATAATATTATGACTTATTCATTAATTGTTTTATTTATTTTGGTAGTTACTTTACTAACCCCATCGAAATAAAAAATTGGTTGTCTGTAAAGTCGGTTTACTGACGATAGTTGAACGTGACAACGTTTTAAGGCCGATTGTGCTTCTTTATCGCTCGTTCCGCGCTCTCGCTTGCACTTCAAGCCTTACGGAACGCCTCAGAGCGAGGTAACGCCGCATGAGTCATGTTTTTTCGTGCGTGCAGCCGGCTCTATCGAATTATAAGACGTTGTCACGTCAAAAGGAAAGAATAATATTATGTAAACAAGATGTAAACTATTTATTCATACTTGTGACTTAAACCAATTGTAATGTCCGTAATTTCAAAATAACTATGCAATATGTTTAGCTAGTACTAATTATTATGAGACCATAGACCAAGACACTCAAATTTTTTAGCTCTTTTGTATGTGTGTTTGTCTTCTTGGTATCGACTTTTTAACCCTGTATTCCCCATCCAGGTGGCACCAGAAGCTACATGGACGCCGCAACAGGACCTGGGCGACAGCGGGTCGGAGGGCGGGGCGCCGCCAAGACTCGAAAAAGTGAGGCCGCATGCTTGCGTGCGCGGGACGTTAGGACTGTCTGAAATGAATTATTTTTTATTACGATAAATTAAATATGACAAATATGTATGTAGCCGTAAACTAGCTAAATGCGTTGTTTAATAAATAATCTCCTAACCTTCTCCTAACCCAAATTGCTAAGAAAAATAAATCTATATAGTTTTTCAATAGATCACTTGCTTAATCAAACTCAAATTTAGGTCCAATATCTGTTTGTTAATTGCCTAGAATAGTATACTGTACATACCTTCGTTCAAAATAAAAGACAACACTGAATAAGGAAAATATCGAATATATATTTCATTTCAGACATACTACTAGTAGTATATTTTTTTGTTTATATATGTGACTAACATGAGTAGCCTAACCTCCCGTGTACGATGGAGGAATAACGGTAAATTGTTCTATCTCTTGCTTCTCTTCTACTGTTCTTAATAAATATGAACATTTCACTAACGACTTACTAATGATATTGTAACACAAAAAAACGTTAAAAGAACATATATCATTGTGTCTAGTTTTTAGACTATTCAACTTGTAAATGTCATTTTTATTTCAATTAAAGGAAATTATATACATTTTCATTAAAAATCGTAAAAATAAAACAAATATTTGTTTGTGTTACAGTATAATTGTACTTATACCTAATTATACCTACTTATACCTACATTCTTAATATTTTAACCTATTTCTTTAGATGGTGGAAAATGAAACTTCATTATCATTTTAATTTTGAATACCTACATTATTATCATCACATCAGTTTCATTTTCTACAATCATTTTATGTAACATTTATTTTTTTCCCTAAATTCAAGGTGCAAATTACTTTCCCTAATTTCCAGCCAGCTCTTACACTGTGCTTTTCTGTTGCATCTACCAATACTTCAATCTTTATTTCTATAACTCTTTTCAAGCCAATTCAGCATATTCTCTTGGCTAAAAACCAATTTATCATTATTCCTCGTAAGCTTTAAAGAACTACGAACGCCGCATAGTTTAAAGGCATGTCGTGTTTCTACGAATGCTTTCAGGGCAAGCCGATGCAGCAGGGTTTCAACAGTCTGCAGAAGTTTAGGAAATCTGTTTCCGGGGCGTTGGGAGCTGCTCTTGGTTCTAGAAAGTTCGATTTGGAACATGAACCAATGTTAAATGAGCCAGAACAAAACTGGTTCTTGACGAAAAGCGCGCCAAATTCGCTGAGTAATCCGATGCTGTTTCAACCACTGAGGGTTAAGAATGAAGAGATTAAGGAGGAGTCGGAGAGTTTGGAAAAGGTAAGAATTTCATGAAGATGCATATTATATTAACTATATAGCAATTTGTTTAGCATGATGTATATTGTGATTTGATGGCACAAATCATAATCGCCTCTAAAATTAAAAGTTGCCAAAAAATGGCCGATTGCACTTACATTGAAAGTCCTAGAACCTATTAATATCATTGAAGCAATCGACAATCTATCGATCTTAAAAGAAAATAGGTAATTTTCTTTTTCTTTCTGCTGCTTTATCAATTCATCATTACCTACCTTACTTTGAATGTTGGTAACGCCAATACTAATATAGATACTGCTTCTTCTCCGTAGATACTGCTTTCCGAATCGGTGGTAAATGTTGAAAATATGTAATAACGTTTCAAAAGTGCTTCTTTATGAAGTCTAATTGAATAAATAAATGTTTGAGTTTGAGTTTGAGTTTTGAGTTTGAGTTTAATGGTGTGTCCAGGAGGAGAGCGGGGTGTGGCGCGGCGGGTCGGCGCTGTGCTGGGGCGCGCACGTGATGTACCTGCCGCCCGCGCCCGACCAGCCGCGCTCGCTGCCCGCGCCGCGAGACCGACCCGTCAGGTAATTTATTTTTATTTATTTATATCAGGCAGCATTGCCCATATATTGTTAGTTGTACTTATTCTAGTGTTAGTAAAACTACATATACTTATTTTTAGATTTAAGAGTTACAAGCCATTTTTGTTATTAAAATTATGTACGTTATTGAGAACTTTTAAAATAAGTACTACATATTATCATTTTTATTAATTCTACCCCTAATGTGCTAAACTCAACCTAGAATTTACTTTTGTACTGATTTTTATTGAGAACTTAGTATTTTTTTGATCAATAGGATTTCTTTACAAAGAGTGAACTTCACATAGATAACATAGAAATAAGTTAAAAACAGCAGGACTCTATACAGCGTGTCAAGAAAGATGGCCCAGAATTGGCCCAGAAAATCAAGCTACCCGAATCAACCTTATTTTTTAGTAGTTTATAAGCAATGTCAGTTATTTGTGTGATTTTTCTCTTGAGATCAATTCAATATCAATTCTTAACAATTGAATAAAAGAGATAAAACCAAGTTTTTGGAGACATTTTTTTTTTCCAATTTTGCTAATGTTGTACTAACGTTACCTACCTAATAATTCTTCAGTAATGGTTAAAACAACGAGTCAAGAAGTCTTTTCCTGTAAAGCTTTTAACATAATATCGCATAACCAATTAAAGTGTTATAAACTAGCACATGCTAGGGCGGCTACGTGCCGCCCGCGCCATCGCGCAGCGCGTACCGCCGCTGACGCGGCAGCGCTGATGAAGCGTTTTAGAATAACGCGTTGGTTAGTGTGTACGGTGGTTAGGTCTTGCGCACAGCGTTGGCGTCGGAACTTTTACAGCCATTCTAAATTTGAACGTTTTGTTGTCCCTAGGAGCAAATCAAGTGGCTGCCTGGAGACAGGGGCGCGGGCCGCTCGCTCCGCCCGCGCGGCGCTGGCGGGCGAGATGCGCGAGCGGGAGCGCC
>CAJQZM010033000.1:61447-77751 GCA_907164665.1 Colias nastes | reverse complement strand
TTTTTTTCCTATGCGGGCTTGTAGTCTATAATGTCTTAAAGTGGTCACAATTTTTGTAATATTAAACACAATTTAAATACAAAAAGTTAACAATAAAAGTTCATAGTATTATTATCGTAATAACGCAACAATTCGTCTATTTTTAAAGTTTATGTTAAGCCACAAGGAATGTTCCTATGGGGAAAAACACAAAAAAGGGGCAATAGAGCTGAACAAGGGCACGGACAACTAGTTATTATTAAATTTAAAAATATACAACAGGGTTCACTGTCTGATAAGGGATATAGGACAATAAAATTTAGGGTAGCTAGTTGAAGGGGGAAAAGAAAACACTTAAAAAATGCAAACCATTTTTATTTGAATTTTAAAAACTATAACAAATATAGGATATATAGATAATAATACGAGTTTAACAAACATTAACACTATGAACTATCTCTGTAGCATTAAATTTCATCCAAATCAGTTCAGTGGCTGAGGGCTGCGGCGCGAAGAAAAGACAGACAGACATAATTACTTTTGCATTTATAGTACCTATACTTAAATAAAAAAATGACTATAATATAATACATAATCTATACTAATATTATAAAGCTGAAGAGTTTGTTTGTTTGAACGCGCTTATCTCAGGAACTACTGGTCCGATTTGAAAAATTATTTCGGTGTTAGATAGCCCATTCATCGAGGAAGGCTATAAGGCTATTATATATCATCACGCTAAGACCAACAGGAGCAGAGCCACGCGGGTGAAACCGCGGAGCGCAGCTAGTATTACATAAATATCAGTTAGGATTTTCCAACCAAACTTCCATAAAGCACTTGACCGATTTTTATGGGGTTTTTCCTGCATGGTAAGATGTGTCGTAAACTATTTTTATAGTGATTAGGGTGTCCTGGCATAACAATGTTTGCCGGGTCAACTAGTTATTTAATACTAGCTGTGCTGCGCGGTTTCACCCGCATTGCTCCGCTCCTGTTGGTCTTAGCGTGATGATATATCGCCTATAGCCTTTCTCGATAAATGGGCTATCCAACACCGAAAGAATTTTTCAAATCGGACCAGTTGTTCCTGAGATTATTAGCGCGTTCAAACAATCAAACTCTCCAGCTTTATAATATTAGTAAGTATAGATTATTTATATTATTTAATATGTACTTTCAAATAGTTACTTATGAATTGCATTCTATGCTATAGATAGAAAAAATTGATGTAACTACCGTCTCTACTCTCTAACATCCTTTAAAATATAAGAGAGCTGTGTCCTTGACTCCTTGCAGCAGAGAAAAATATGTCCTTGTCCTTCTCCAGCAGGGAAAAATATGTCCTTTCCTTCTTCAGCAGGGAAAAATATGTCCTTGTCCTATGGTATATGGGCTGATGATTATAAAAATAATTAACTATATTTTAAATGAAAATTATAACTATCCATCCTCAAACTTACACGTGTATCCGTTTGAATGTTGGTGTTTGTTATATTTTTATCAAAAAAATTAAAAAACACATTAATGTTGGTAGGTAGTAAGTACTACAGGCAACTCTTTGCCTGTAAAATCTTAGTTAAAGAACTTTCAGTTGATACTTAGTCCTACTAATATTATAAATGCGAAAGTTTGTGAGGATGTGTGTGTGTGTGTTTGTTACTCTTTCACGCAAATACTACTGAACCGATTACAATGAAATTTAGCACACATATAGAGGGTAACTTGGATTAACACATAGGATAGTTTTTATCCCGGAAATCCCACGGGAACGGGAACTATGCGGGTTTTCCTTTGCAAACGCGGGCAAAGCCGCGGGCGGAAATCTAGTATAAAATAAATTCTCGTTATAATACAAGTTTAAAGCTCTAAAACCACTTGACCTATTTCCATGAAATTTGGCAGAGAAGTAGCTTTAAGGTGAAGGCAAGAACGGATTATGTGACAGGGCCGTATCAAAAGGTTGACTCGGCATTAGAATATCTTGGAAATTAGAATTTTATATTAAATATATTTTTAATGGATTTCAAATTAAATTATATCTAATATTTAACTGGTCTCTTTTAACATTTTAGAACTACTGGGATTAAAAGCAAATTAAATGAATGTTAGATTAGACAACACACGACATACCAAGAAATAATCGTGTTTAAAATCCGTTAAAGTTATATACGTACCTAGCTATGAAGTAAAATATAACAAGAAATTAATAAATAAAATATATAAATTACGAATTTGTATGTAAAATACTTAAATGCCTTATGTAAATATGACTTTCAATAATCATACAATACTGCTGAACCGATTTGGATGTAATTATAAGTTACGAACAGATACTATAAAATTTGACTATTTAAGTTTTGTCTCCACCGGGAATCGTACCCATGAACACTCGGTTCTACGCTCAATCATGGATAAGTAATAAAATTAACCATGGTATTATCCACTCGCTAAGTTAGTAATACCTAGGTACGTAATAATTACGTATTAACGTGAGCAAAGACAGATAACTTTACTAGTCTTAACATAACAATAGTAATACGGCTCATAGCTAGAAGGCAACATCTAAGCTAATTACAGTCCCTCTTACAAACTTAGGTCGTGGGTTCGTTTCCAATGTTGCACGGTACGATACGATATCACTACATAGTATAAAACAAAGTCGCTTTCTCTGTCCCTATGTCCCTTTGTATGCTTAAATCTTTAAAACTACGCATCGGATTTTGATGCGGTTTTTTTTAATAGAGTGATTCAAGAGGAAGGTTTTAGTATATAATTTATTAGGTTTTAGACAAAGCGGGCGAAGCCGCGGGCGGTAAGCTAGTTACAATTATAAGCCAGATTAGTGGCTTGAACAATTATAATTCTGGAAGTACCCAAAGTCTCAAAGAAACTCAACTAGTATTATAAACGTGAATGTTTGTTATTCTTTCACGCTATAATAACTGTACATATTATGATGATATCCGTGAAACTGCGCAGCAAAGCCACTGTTACAAAATACTAGATATCGTATACTTATATTTAGGTACCTATACGCGCGAAATACATACTTACACATTTACAAGGAAAAGCTCGTTCTAATTATATATACAGAATCCACTGTACCAATGCAAATGTAGTCCTTTTCTATATATAAATTATACACCTGAAAATTAAGAAAAGCCGTAGTCCAGCTAAATACTTACTTTCTCGTGCCGTCTCATACAATGGACACAAACCGCCTGAGGCTAACATATCCATCTATTGTTTAATTAAATTTAACGTCAGTTAATTTTCAAATAATGGGAAAAGGAGGCACCATGGTAGATTGTTGCAAAAAAATTGTAAATAGTAAAATGAATATTATATATAGTATAAGTAACACAGTGATTACTTATCCTTCACGGGGACTCATGTTGATGGAATTTCACTTATTTCGATGATATTTTAATTATTTTAAAATAAAAATTGCGTCTGGCACCTATTTAACAACGAAAAAAACGTCTTGCAATAAAAAAATTATGTCTGATGGATCTATCTAAAGGCAAAAGATTAAAAATTACGCGTTAAAAAATGACTTTAAATTAAGGATATTTTCCTGTGCAGATAAGATGCGCACTAATAAACGCAACCACTGCGGCCAGCCAGACAGCCCGGACTATAACCGAAATAGCAAGAGGAACAGCATATCAAAGAACCAACTATACTAAAATTCTCTCTTGTCAACGTTGCTACCTCCTATACGATAATGACCTAACGTGGACGTTGCCTTGTTAAATGGGAGTTTGGTAAATAATAAATCTATATTTGATTTTATAAAGAACAAAAACTATTTATTTTATTACCAGAAAAAAAGGTTATATTATTTTTATAAAGATTTTTTAAAATTGGAACTTAATTCGATCTTAACGGTGCATTTAGATCAAACGAACATAGAGCTAGAGCAACAGCATTCTTTCGTGATCTTTTGGTGTAAACGAAAACTCGTATTCAGTGTTGTTCAGTATTAGAACATTGCATAGAATCTTTTCGAACGCACTAAGAAAAACGAAAGAATTCTCTACGCCTGTTTATACAAAATAATTTTAAATAGTGCGGTTAGAATCAGCATTCGCGCATTTGATCTAAATGCACCGAGATATCCACGATTTTTCATAATTTTGATTTAGTTTGGGTACCTACTGTCATTTCTATGTTTATAATTAATATCACGATATAACCAGTTAATCAAATTGTTATTATTTCTTCCAGTTGTCATCATCAGCAGCTGCGATGGCTTCATCACCACCCTGCATCACCAGCAAGGGTAAGCTTCATCATCTATAAATATCCATACTGAAAGATATTATTAATACGAAAGTCTGTTTGTAAAACCACAGTTTACCCATTTGTTACTACGTATGTTATGGTAATCATCACTACATAGTATAAAACAAAGTCGCTTTCTCTGTCCCTATGTCCCTATGTATGCTTAAATCTTTAAAACTACGCAACGGATTTTGATGCGGATTTTTTAAATAGAAGGAGTGATTCAAGAGGAAGGTTTTAGTATATAATTTATTAGGTTTTAGACAAAGCGGGTGAAGCCGCGGGCGAAAAGCTAGTTTGTTATGTAACAAAGTTGAATCAACATGTTGCGGAGACGCTTTCAACATGTATGCTGGCAACTGTATAAGAGTTGATAACGAATGTTGAAATCTCGTCCAAGGAGCGACAACTTTTAAACAAAGTTTCCAGCAACATTGTTGATCAACTGTTGCTCAACAAATGTTTATGTATACGAGGCTACGCTTTTATGGATAAACTACAGCACCGATTTAGATGAGCAATGTAAGTAGTTGAAGTCCCATGGTCAAGCAAACATACATTTTCCTTCCTAAATAATTTAATCTGTATTATGGTTTGAAATAGGTAGGTACGTATTCAATTTTTTATCTGTTTTTGTGGTGCTTAAAATGGCTTAAAACCGTGGCATGGCGTGAAATCCTGTGGTACAGGCAGTCATCTATATTTTTTTTATTTTTCATAAGGTAAAGCCGAGTAAAGTAATAAAGTAATATAATTTGGATTTTCCCCTTTCAGCACGGAACCCTAAACGTCGAGCGAGGCACTGATTAAAAAATAACATTTTTATTACATTTGGTTGAAATAACGGCGTTAAAATTGCGTTAATTGCTTCTCTTCGGTTCAGTGCTTTCTGAAGAAAGTATTATGTTTTTAATATAATTAAGCATACATCTAATATTATGTAGTAGCTGACCAGTGATCTGGCCAATAGTTTTCTGGCTGTGTTTATCCTAATCATCTAGTACTTAATATGAAAAATACTTGCTACTGTAGGTTTTATACTATACTAGCTTACCGCCCGCGGCTTCGCCCGCTTTGTCTAAAACCTAATAAATTATATACTAAAACCTTCCTCTTGAATCGCTCTATCTATTAAAAAAACCGCATCAAAATCTGTTCCGTAGGTTTAAAGATTTTAGCATACAAAGGGACATAGGGAAATAGGGACAGAGAAAGCGACTTTGTTTTATACTATGTAGTGATGAAGATGTAGTAGCTGACCCGGCAAATAGTTTTCTGCCAGTGTTTATCCTAATCATCTAGTAATATGAAAAATATTTCCTGATATTTTTAAAAGACCAGTAAAATATTTTGAATGTTTGTAGGTGGTAATCTACGGAAGTACAGATCAGTTCATCGAAATTATTTCGTAACAGAAAACTACACAGCGCAATATGCAATGAATTTTTTTTAATATCTATTGTTATGAATCCCTATACTAATATTATCACGATTAAAAACACGGGAACGGGAACTTAGCGGATCTTCCAATAACAACACGGGTGGAAAGCTATTTAATTTTAAATTACATTTTTTATTTTATATTAGTTTATTTTTAATAATATGTATGGCAATGGCTCGCATTCTATGCATAGGTGAATGCTATATAATATATCACTACGACCAATAGGAGCGAGCAGAAATGGTAGATGCAGCGTTATATCTGATTACGCGAACAAAATATCAGAGGTCTATGAAATGTCATATGCATAAAAGCTGAAGAAACGAAATACACTTACTTAACATACACAAGTACACTGTGGTATAATACTAATTTTACAGACGCTTCACGTTAAAAATCATATGTATAGCATATCTGCCCCATAATATGCCCCTTCATTTGCCCCTTGCCCCATTAGCGGCTCAGACTTGAGATACAGATATACAAGGATAATATAAATAGCAGAGGCCAGTGAAATGGAGTGTGAATATCTAATAGGGTGGGTTACACTATTCTGTTAAACGCCGTTTTAACTGATGGTTTAATAGTATTTTCCAGTGTTTGATTTTACGCGAGTAACATTTAGAAATAAAAGATTTTTTAACGGATATTAAACGCGGTTTATTCAATATATTATTATTTAACCGACATCCGACGAAGTGTTTGAAACGCTGGGAAAATAATATAGTGAATAAATCGCGTTTAAAATCCGTTTAAAAAATCTTTTATTTCTAACTAGCTTCCGCCCGCGGCTCTGCCCACGTGGAGTTTTGATAAAAGGTAGCCTATGTTCTTTCTCAGGGTCTAAAGATTGTCTGTGCCAAATTTCATCAAAATCGGTTGAGAGGTTTAAGCGGGAAAGCGTAACAGACATACAGACATAGTTACTTTCGCATTTATAATATTACTAGTAGGGACTAGTAGGGATGGTTTAATATTGAACCGTCGCATGAGTAAATGTTAGTAAGATGGAAGTGAATAAAATGTGTCATCTAAAACTCGATTAATTAATTATACGTGTATTTTATTTTATATCTCGTTGAGAAGGACGATAGTTTTAAATTGTATCTATTGTTTTTCATTCAAGTCAACTCTATAGGTATTTAAAAAAAGGTAAGTATGTACATTAATATATACATATTATTTAGACGTGCGTAATGATGAACATTACTTGAATTACATATCCAAATATGTAAATACATACATACATTATATATAATAAATCGATAACAAGATTTCCCAATACATAAATTGATTTTCTATTTATAAACTTTCTTTTGAATGAGCTAGCTTTCCGCTCTCCGGAAAAATGTTTACAAAATAATTTGGATAATAGCATTCAACAAACAATGTTAGTTTTTGGCGGCTTATTATGAAATAATTTTTTTTATTTTATCCATCTTTGTTATCATGATGAAAGTGTTGTCTTGCCCATTGATCTTGTCAGTACCATTATTACGTATTAACTTATTAAAATCAAAATACCTACCATCGATTAAGTTATAGTTAAGTTCTATTCTTATTATACATACCTCTTCGTGCTACTAATAACTTAGCCATCCACTATACATTACACTTATCTCTATCAATGACTGTACAATGTTCAAGTTAACCATGGTTTAAGTTGCAGTTAAGCATCGATTAAAGTAACATTCGTGCCACCGATCCTATCATTAATTACAGTGCGCCGGTCCTGAATATTGTATTTAGCAATTAGTTAGCTAGAGACCTTGTAGCATTAAATATATATAGCATTTGCACGTGGCGTTGCTTGTACTAGCCTTTATTCAAATTCAAATTATCTTTATTTGCGGAATGTAGTAGTATGTATGGGAGCGTTTCATTAAAAAAAATATATTATTGTCATTTTACTCATTAATTATAGCGATAAGATTTTAGCTTTTTCTTTCTTTTTTGATTTTCTGCTTTAATTACTTCGCAAATTTGAAGGGAAGTTCATTTAGAAACTGTAAATAGAGCTCCTCATTGTATTTGCACAAAGAGGACGTCACTTCGAAAATTTGCTATGAATACAAAATGTATGGGAAATAAATTGTATGGGAGCGTTTAATGTAACATTTTTGGATATTTCTCGTTTTATTTAAAAAAAATACTATGGCCATTTAACTCATTAGATTAAGTACTTTCAATATCAGTTTAAGGTTTTTTGATGTCTGTTATAGTTACGGAATAATCGCCTGTGCACACTTAACGATTACACCCTGTATAGACAAGCGACCTGCCCGCGGCTTCGCCCGCTTTGACTAAACCCAATAAATGCAACCGTATAAAAATCCGTTGCGTAGTTTTAAAGGTTTAAGCATACATAGGGATATAGGACTTTGTTTTATACTAACTATATTTATATATACGATTGAAATAAAATAAAAGATTAATTAAATATGACATTACGGAGGGATAAAATGTCAGAGAGTAGAGTACTTATAGGTTGAAATTAGTGTTCTAGAATCTAATGTGTCGTACAAAATATTGGAATGTAGTATAAAATTATAAATGCGAAAGTTTGTGATGATGGATGTATGTTTAGACCTATGTATGTATGTTTGTTACTCTTTCACGCAAATACTACTAAACCGATTACAATGAAATTTAGCACACATATAGAGGGTAACTTGGATTAACACATAGGATAGGTTTTATCCCGAAAGTCATACGGGAACGAGAACACGGGAACGGGAACGAAAACGCGGGCGAAGCCGCGGGCGGAAAGCTAATGGAATTCTATAAATCACATTATTACTTTTTATATAAGCACGAATTGAGAATGGATGTTTGTTACTCTTTCATGCAAAAATAGCTGATCGGAACTCGATGATATTTTGTATAGAGATAGATTATTGTCAGAACAGACTACTTTGTACTTATATAGATACTACAGAAGCGAAGCCGCGACCGCCCAATAGTATAAACGGGAAAGTTTGTGAGTATATAATATGTCTGTTAATATTTCATGCAAAAATAGCTGATTGGATATTGATATAGATAATAAGTGCCTACATATGCTATTTTAATCTGTGATAGCTTTTAGAACAAAAACTTATAAAATAAAGGTTAAAAAAATCATATCAATGGTTCTACTCTTTCCAAATATTAAAAAATCAGAAAAATGAAATACGTTAATTCCTTCTTAAGTTCATAACTTGAGTATAACTTAAACCACGCTTAGTACACCGTTCAGCAAACATGCTTGATTTCCCAGCAGGCAGGGGTCCGCGTTATGCAACTTAGTCCAACCAATAAGTTAGCTATAACTTAGTTTGTAACTTAGGTTGTAACTAACATACTATTGTCTTGTATTGGAAGTTATAATTATGACGATGTTTTGTTAGTGTAGGGAATCTAAGTTGGGAATCATATACTGATTGTGCGCTTGACTTTGCTCGTGTTTAGTTAATGTGAATAAAATTATTCTTATGAATTAAATAACTCAAGACAAGTCATTATACTACTCATATTAAAAACATGTTTTGTTTATTTCTCAAAAGATAAAACTGCTGAATAGATTAGAATGAACATTAGTATACAGATAGGTCAACGAATGCATGTATATGTTTGTATGCATTTCTTCTCAACAAATGATCTGATTTTGAGGGTTTTTGAAGTGAAAACTTCTTTAGCGGCGTTGGGTATAAAATCTTAAACTCGCGTCAGGACACGTGGCCTGATCGAAAAAGCGTAAGACGGATTTTTTTTTTAGCCCTTATATTCCATGCGTAAGACGGATACCATTCCAAAATATCAAACATGCTGAACGTTAATAATCAAGTTTTCACTTCTGCCGGCACTCCCAGAGTGCAACCCGTCTTTTTTATTTACTTAATTACATTAACGTTAACCTATGATACAGTATAAGTATTGTCAAAATTAATAGTTTGCAGTAGTTTAAAGCAATTAGCACATATTTAAGCAATTAGCACATATTTTCGTACTTCAACATATGTAACTATAAAGCTAGATAATGTATACTAATGCAGTTTGTTTAGATTTATCGAAACCGTTACTTTTAAACCAAACGGTCAATAGAATACATCTAACCGTCGTTTAAAATTAACCATCGTTTACCATTTATTGATTGGCACACTCTCGCTTAACGCATGTCTACAATATAATAACATGTAACAATAGTATAATATGGCGTTATATGTTAGGTTTAATATTTAAACAATTGATTCGTTCTAGGGCAGTGGGGTATGGGGCAATGGGGCAGATAATGAATAACTAAATTTTGTATGTATGTATCGCTTTTACGGTAATACGACTGTACCGATTTTGATGGTTTGTTTTCTTGTAGCGTTTTTTACTGTGCCACGATCTCCCCTGATGGTAAGCTGAGATGTGGCCTGAGATGGATGGATGGATCCATGATCCTGTTCACTCTTTTGAAGACCATGGAGGTCAATATTAAGCTATCATTGACTGTAATAAATGTCATGAATTTTTCATTAAATGAAGATGGATCAAACAATATGATACGATACCTCATACCATACGACACGATATAGGATACGATACGATATGAAAAAAGACGTGTCGTGTCGTGCCGTGTTAAATAAAGAATGAATTAAATCAAACCAAAATCTTATGGAATAATCCTAAGAAGTAGCAAAATCATTGATAAATCAATCGAATCACTCATAATATAATAATACAAGTCTAACTTCTAACCGGTCTTTAATTAAGACAAAAACCAAGGCAAATCCATATTAAAACCTTGTATTATAATTGGAAATACAGCGGACACAAAGATAAACAAATTACCGGGACTCGAACCCACGGTACTCATAAATAAGGCGAATAATACAACCTCCGTGGTCTTTTATGGAGGGTCAGCAAAAAAATGTGTATTTTCTTTTTATTTTCTCTTATAGTATAGCATTCGAACTTGGTATGTTATTGTTATATGAGGTAAATTGTCACCAATGTTGCGATAAATATGTAAACTGTGCCATGAAAAATCATATAAAATAGTCGTAGAAATTAACACTAATTAATGTTCTTCATAGTTTTGAACAAGACTTGTTTTCCCAAATTTAAAGTGTAAGTATGTGTTAAAATATTCCTTACGAAGGGCTGACTTCGAAAGTTCCTTCAAAATTTGCTACGCCGTTTTGAAGTACAACTGAAACAAGTACATTAATATAAATGGTAAATACTATAGTTACATAACTATAAAATATAATTTCACAAAATAATGTAGTATTTTAATGGGCCCTCTTCACAGAGGACAGCATTGGGCGAGTAGAGGCAATCACGATAGTGTCGAGAGCTTAAATAATCGGCCGATAAAGATATTTATTCATAATTGCCGTAATAGCGACAAACATCGACGATCATTTGTTGGGCCAACGCTGCCCATTGTGAAGAGCCCATAATAATTATGACTTATAGAGAAGATAGGGCATAATACTTATGTATTGTAACAAAAAATTGGTTGTCTGTAAAGTCGGTTTACTGACGATAGTTGAACGTGACAACGTCCGATTGTTGTAGCTTCTTTGTCGCTCGTTCCGCGCTCTCGCTTGCACTTCAAGCCTTACATGGAACGCCTCAGAGCGAGGTAACGCCGCATGAGTCATATTTTTCGTGCGTGCAGCCGGCTCTATCGAATTATAAGACGTTGTCACGTCAAAAAATTACATATAAAATAAATAATAATCTAATTTGCTGACGCTACCATCACGTGCGGAGCTGGCAATCTGTTTGTTTGTCCATTATTAAATACGTCCCATTCTCAGCTATATACATACTTGATTATATATAACAATGGGGAAAAATAATGTGAATATATTCGTAATTTCTATCATCTACCACTATGTATTGGACGATTATAATGAACTAGCTGTGCTCCGCGGTTTCACGGGCTGTATCTCTGGCAAATATTTTCAAGTTTGTGAGTTTGTTGTTAAAGATTTTAGACTATTTCAGTCCCAAATTTCATGGAAATACAGTAGATTAGGCATGGGAACCGTCAACTCGCAACCGTTTTCTTATCCAGGACGTTTTGACAAAAGTAAATTCTGTCATTCAATGAACGTGCTAGTCATTCAACAATATGGCGAGCGTTATATCCGCGCTCTTCAAAGGGCTATGTTACAATCCGCTAACTAGTTCGACGTTGATACGAGTAAATATTTTCTAATCTGTGGTTCGGCCTAGTCATTCAAATGAATGTAGTCATTCAATCAACGCGCTAGTCAATAGCAGATTCAACCAGATGACGGCGACATATACTAATATTATAAAGCTGAAGAGTTTGTTTGTTTGAACGCGCTAATCTCAGGAACTACTGGTCCGATTTGAAAAATTCTTTCGTTGTTAGATAGGCCATTTAACGAGGAAGGCTATAGGCTATATATCATCACGCTAAGATCAACAGGAACGGAGCAATGCGGGTGAAACCGCGGAGCACAGCGTGTACGTAATAAGAACGTCGATTCTCAAATCAGAAACCTGCCTGTAATTTTCTTCTATGATAGGTAATTTTAAAAATAGTTTCAAAGGCTTTTAAGTTTATGCTTAAATATTTCCTCTATATATAAATTATATATTAGTGTAGTGTGGGATAGAGATAAATCTATATATATAAAACTCAAAGGTGACTGATATAGTGATCTATCAACGTTCAACGCACAGCCGGCCCAAACCACTGGACGTATCGGGCTGAAATTTGACATGCAGGTAGATGTCATAACATAGGCGTCCCCTAAGAAAGGATTTTATAGAAAATTCATCCCCTAAAGGGGTCAAATAGGAGATGAAAACTTATACCATGAAAATTTATCTTTTCCACGCAAGCGAAGCTGCGGGCAACAGCTAGTTATATAGTAAAATTATTAATCCCACGACTTTATAGTTAATCTAACTGTTGTGGGTACTTATAGTATTAAACCGAGTAGGATTTATTCGATTTCTGACGTTTTGATGTTCTATATCTTTGAGTTAATAAATAATATTATAGTTTACGTTTATAAGATTAGTAAGTAAGGATGTTTAATAACTAGCTGTTACCCGCGGCTTTACTCGTGTTCGAAGAAAATTCCAGTGTGTGTTATATTATATCGTGCATTGTGTGTATTTTATCGTAGGAAAATAAGCCAATACTATGCTATCTAGACACAAAAATCATACCATAAATTGCATACCCGCTCCGACGTACTATCATGAAAAAAATACATTCAAAAAGCAGTTCATTATTACCTCCAGAGATCCTGTGTAAAATTATAAAACAACTACATGTGTCGATTTACCCGTAGTGCTCCGCTCCTGTTGGTCTTAGCGTGATGATATATAGCCCATAGCCTTCTTTGATAAATGGACTATCTAACAGTGAAATAATTTCTCAAATCAGTCCCGTGATTCCAAAGTTCGAAGTTAAACAGTGAAATAATTCAAATCGGATCCGTGGTTCCTGATATTAGCGTGTTCAAGCAAGCGAACAATCTCTTCAGCTTTATAATATTAGTATAGATTGAGGAAATATAAAATAATACTTACAAATAACTTGAATTTTGCCATGGCTCTGTGTAGCTGTACCATAATTCCGGCTCAGTGTGGCCTACCCATTATCGAGAGGGCGGTATGCCCAAAGGATTTCCTCCTTATAATATAATCTACAGAGGTCTTACGGGTGTAATTTTTCAATAAACATCGTACTGTTGGCATTGAATTATAAATGATTTTATATTAAAGTTGAGTTATTTGTTTATATTGTAAGTTTAAATAATCCTACTAATACTATAAATGCGAAATTTTGTGAGGATGTGTATGTGTGTGTTTGTTACTCTTTCACGCAAATACTACTGAACCGATTACAACGAAATTTAGCACACATATAGAGGGAAATTTTGATTAACACATAGGATAGATTTTATCCCGGAAATCCCACGGGAACGGGAACTATGCGGGTTTTTCTTTGAAAATGCGGGGGAAGCCGCGGGCGGAAAGCTAGTAATTAAATATTTGCTTGTGGTTGTGGTATGGATGGTGTTATAATACATGATAATATTATGTAAGTAGTTTAAATGGTGGTTATAAAACCTTTCCACAAAACCTGAAAAACGAACGCTCATCTATTTTAATTATGTACCTATGTCCTAGCGGTCTGCCCCGGTTTTGCCAGTGGTAGGTACATGATAACGTTTAAGAACCATCCTCGTACTAACGTACGAATACTTTCTACAAACATAATAATTAACGAAAACGGTTCCGCCGTTCTTAAGTTGCTTACCAACATATTTTATGATTCATTTTAATATTATAGAACGTTAAACAATAATTAGTTTAGTTTCAATTTATCATTAGCAACATAACCTATATTAATTTTTGTTCCCGGGTTGAATCGTTAGTTATATTTTTAAGGTAAAATCTATACTTACCTAATCTATTTTGACACTTTCACCAGTTTCATAATTCTTTTAAATTAATTATTAATATTGAGTGACGTAGGCTTTATTTTCATTTTTCTTTATTTATTTATCTCAGAGTGAACAGTACTGGAACAAACAAATAATTGTTTAAATTTGGAACCACAGCCGCTAGTTTTTTTTTAACCCAGTGTTGCTATCATAATTAAGACGACAGTTAATTTAAAAATAAATATCCAATTATTTTTTTTGAAGCCGTTAACGTGACATAACGAAATACAATTATACACTCTAAGATTATACATAAGTATACTAATTAGTTATTAATAATTATACTTTTATGATGTCAATAACATAACACGTATTTTTTGTATAGGCATAAAATTTTTTACACATGCATTAAAACACAAAATAGGTAGCCCTTCTCGCGCATTCAGCTAAAAGCAATATAAAGGCTAATTCAGCGAATAACAATGTATCTATAAACTGTAAAAAAATACTACCACAGATAATATAATACTATACATACAATTTCAGAAAATTTAAAATTACTTATCTACGTATACATATATTATGATCATGAAATTAGGTAAATATTCCACTAAAATCACGCTCCTTTTTTTCGTAGTATGTATTTGTATTCTCTTTGCTTTTTTTATTCACTGGCACGAAATAATCTTCCTTCAATAAAAAAAATGTGCGCCATAAACCGCGCTGTCATTCTAGAAAGTTCTAGAACAGCTGAAATGACGTCATCGCAAATTCAAAATGGCGCATTTAACGCGTATAAGTACATCCTAAATGTTGGGGGTTTTGACGAAATTTGCTTTCGCGGTTTATGGGTGAAGTTAGGTAGTTAAGTTTTGGGCTACTTTTAAAGTAAGACATTGTTTATGTTAGATGTAATAATTGAAATATTTTCTTTAGTGTTATAATAATATGGGTGATATATAATGCGTAGTGATGTGAAATGTAAGAAATTTCAAAGAATTTATGTTACGAAAATTCAAATAGTGATAGAGATTACAAATGAGATGAATTCATTTATTAACAGTTTAAATAAATTTGTTTGAAATTAAATAATAATGGAAAATCAGTTGAAAATGAAACAGTAAACAGAAAAATGCTACAAATGAAAAAGTGCCGTCGCGTCGAAAAATAGAAAAAATAGGCAAGTAGTTTATCAGGCAATATACTCATTTTGATATATTTTACTATTTCATTATAATAAGAATTATTAAGGAAAAAATTTACTAATGTCTAGAGTTTTCGCGTGAAAAATCTTCTACATGTACATGTTACTACTATTCAGTGAAATTCTATCAAAAACGGTTCAGCCGTTCCATAGATATTACCGGACAGACCTACTAATATAATCAAGGACAAGATAATAACCACATTACATCACTCAAGCTTAAATTCATAATGCTGTTTATGTGTACCTACAGAGCGTGCCAAAGAAATATTATACTAAAACCATGGACCAACTAAAACGTTCCTCGACTCTCGAGATTCACTCTGTCTATTAAATAAAACCGCATCAAAATCCGTTGCGTAGTTTTTAAGATTTAAGCATACATAGCGACAGACGCAGGAACAGCGGCTTTGTTTTATACTATGTGATACATACAATCGTAAAACATAATCCTACTTTTGACGTTGTTGGTTAAAATCCACTGCACTTCTATATTCAGAATTAAACCTCGTAATTAATATTTAGGTGAGTAATTTAATATTAAAATATAATTATACAAACACATTCACAGGATATTAGGTGATATTAGAATTTGTAGCTGATCATCTTTCATGTACTTAGTTATCATTTTTATGCATTATATTAAAAATGTTACAAAAATACTTATGCTTTTTATTAGAGTTAGCGCGTGGTTTCACTCCGGTATTCTATAAAAAGAAGATAAAAAGTAACCTATTTGCTAAAAAAGACTATTTCTATGAAAAATTACGTCTTAATCTGATCAGCTGTTTTGCTTGAAAGTATGACAAACAATAGCTTTCCGCCCGCAGCTTCGCCTGCATTTTCAAAGGAAAACCCGCATAGTTCCCGTTCCCGTGGGATGTCCGGGATAAAACCTATCCTATGTGTTAATCCAAGTTACCCTCTATATGTGTGCTAAATTTCATTGTAATCGGTTCAGTAGTAGGTATTTGCG